>JADRCD010215595.1:22983-40492 GCA_019843815.1 Montemys delectorum
CCCCCGCTTTCTCTCTCTCTCTCTCTCTCTCTCTCTCTCTCTCTCTCTTTACTTACTTTTACTTGATGTTAAGGGTCTTACTCAGCTTTCCAGGCTTGCCTTTAATATGCTCTATAACTCAAAGGCAAACTTTGAACTTGGAGTCTTCCATCAACTTTCATTCTGAGCAGCTGGAATTGCAAGTAGAACCACTAGGCACCACTAAATTTCTGAATTTTAGGAAAATAGCGATTCCAATTCATTCACTAAAAATGACTGATAGAATTTTTACTGTGTCTTTCATGAGAAGTGTATATTTAAGGCCATTCTCACAACTGCTTATAATGAATTGCTGTATTATCACTGAAATTAAATAAACATATTTTCCTACTAACCACATTAAAGAATTTGCTTGCTTACCTCTCCAGAGATCAAAACTTTGCATTCTTTCTGAAAATATCTCAACTTGACCAATATCAGCAATCTTCTTTGAGATAACAGAATACTGAATTTGGCCTGAGGAGTCCACACAGATTCCAGTTGTATCTGGGTTTGTCAATGCTAAAATAAAAGTAGAATTTTGGTCACGTCTTGTCAGTATCTACTATGCTATTCCAAGTTTATTTTAGTGTTTATTATTAAGATAGATATCATGACATACCAAATACAAGAAAGATATAGGAAAAATGATTAAGAGAATTTTCAACACTTATAACAAGGTTACAAATGTGATTCTCATTCAATAATAGTAGCCAGAGCTCCTGGTGACAGTGTACATATATTTTAAAAGTATGAACAGGAAGCAATGGCTTTCTTAAATGGTCTGCAGATGAAAGTAACTATAGACAATGAAAGATACTTATGTAAGGAAAATTAAAATTGGCCACAGGAAATGGCGCCCATATGTTTCCTAAAGGAAATCTGTTTCTACTATAGAATATTATTTACAACTACCCAAGAAAATATTATGTGAGGATTCTAAAATGAACAAATTTGATAAAGATGTCTGTGGTTTACATTATTCATGTATTCAGCACTTTCTTCCTTCTACCTCATCTCTCCATTTACTTATTCAACAAATATTTTTTGAGCATAGCAGTATTTGGTGGATTAAGAGCCCTAGGCAGTACCATTCTGCTTTGGCTGTAGTATTTAAACTGAAATTTTAATAATTCAACATAATAAAAGTACAGCTTTATTCAAATGAGATCCATATCATGTGTTCCTTTATTGACAGGAAGATTAATACTGATGAGGAGAGTACATAGTTAAGGAGGAGATGCTCAGATCCAGAGAACCACTCAGAGATCCAGGCTGAGGACGCTGCTGAGGTCTCTTTGGACTCAAATTCCAGCAGAAAGTAAGAAGTAGAGAGACAGTGATGGAGAGATTATTTCATCCTAAAGTAATTCACTCATATACCATTGAGAATATCCTAGATGATACTGTATGCATATATGCTTAGATGATAGAAGCTAGCAGAAGTACCCTCCTTCTCAGCAATGCCTTGTACATTAAAAAGAGCATAAAGCTTTTATTATTTTTTATGCTTTTTCATTTTTTTTATTTTTTTATAAATGGTGGTGGACTGAGGAAAGCTGAACAAAATGTTTCATTTTGAAGAGTCATTTGTAGTTGGAGGAGACTGACAATAACAATTTGACACAATAATTAGAATAAGCATTATGATTCAAGGAATTAAATATGAAAATATACAAACATGAGAACTAGACAGAATGGGAGGTGTCCAGTTTATACTTATAGTTTAGAAATGTTTCATGGTGAAGGAGGCATTTTAGCCATTATCTGGATAAGATGTTTGTCAGAACTGCATGTTATCTCAGGGGAGGTCTTGTAAAAAACCACATGGGAAGCATGCTGAGTAGAGATGTGCCTGGGATGGTGGAGAATAATCAGGTCCTTGTAGAACAGGAAGAAAGCAAGCAAAAGAGGTGATAGTGTGCCAGAACTGGAGAGTGATCTGGCCTGCTCTCAGGAGCCTATGAGTGCATGAAGAACTTAGATTTTACTGTGAGGTATAGGGGAAGTCATTAGAGGGATTTTAGCAGAGGAATGAAAGGTTTTGATTTATGTTGTAAAAGGATCACTCTAGCAGTTGGACTTAAAATAGACTGTGGTGAAATAGGACAGAGGCAGAGAGACCGTTAAAAAGCTTTTTTTCAATAATTGAGGTGAGAAACCATAGCAGCTTAGACATGAGATAGTAAGAAGTATCAGTTCCTGGGCATAATTAGAAGGAAGAATCACCAGAATTGGCAGATGGAGAGGCAAGAGGTGTGCAGGAAGAGGGCAGTCAAAGGTGATGCCAAGCTTTGAGGTAGCAAAGACTGATTAAAAGAATAGATTTTCCATTATTTGATATGAGCAAGGCAGTAGTGGGACCTCAGTTAAATGTGAGTAGAGCCTGTTGTGATTTTGATTTGGGATGACTTTAACATCTAAGAAGTAATCCACAGGGCTAGCATAAGGTAGATAAGGAATAAATGTAAACTTAGGCCCCTGACCTGGTACTCAGAGGAGTGAGGAGACAGGTGCTGAAGCCCCAGCCTTTGAGTCTTTGAGCCTTTGGAGATCTAATAGTTAAGATGGTGGGAATATGCATACTTGCCAGAAAATAAGAATGAAAAGACAAGGCAGTAAAAACAAGTCAGGAGACTCTGGTGTCAAAAAGAGTGTTATCCAGAAGGAACAAGTGAGCCAAAGTGCCAGTTACTGAAAATTGGTCTGATAGAATATGACCTGAAGATTGTCTACACACTGAGCTGTGGAGAATCTGAAATAGAGAGGCTTTCAGTTATCTTGACAAGCAATTTAAGAATAGTGATGGACAAGAATACTTGAGCAGCAATGACCGAATGTGAGGGTTTATTTTTTCCTTTAAAGTAAAGAAATAGGGTGTGAATTGGGACAGGAAGTAAAGTCAATGAAGGCCAATTTTCTAATTGTTAAGTGAGAAAAGTAGTGACATTAATGAAGAGAATAGCAGTGATTTTTATAATGCTATAAAGAGAAGGGGGTTATTGCAGTGTCAAGGAAACCCTCATTGAGAAGGTTTTATGAGGAAGAAATTTTTGAACAGGTCAGGCTGAATGAGGTATGGGTATGCAAAGTGGATTTGTACTAGGTGCTTTGATTTTTCCCTTCACATCATAAGAAAGAGTAAATGATTCAGAACAAAGGAAAAAGTGCAAACTTACCATTTCATAGAATGAATGATTGAATGGAAAAGAGAAATTGTGCAAGGGAATTCCAAGGACCCAAAAAGAGCTAGCCCATTCATCCAGCTGCCCATCTTTGATCCAGTTCTATTACTAGTGTGGCTGTTGCCAGAATGTGTGTGGAGAAACATGCTCAGCAAGATGGGCATTTTGCATGGCTCAGTCGAACAGCATAAGAAGCAGTTAAGAGAATTTAATATACTAGCCAGTCATAATTAAACAAACATATGACAGTGGGAATGATGGCATCAGAAGCTGAAGCGGGGGATTATGAAGGCTGAAAGATTTATATATTTGCAGACATTTTCCATCATATTCTTAAGAAGGATGGACTGAAAATGCTGGGGTGGATATAGTTAAAGACTAGAGTCCTTGAAACTAAGAGGATTCAGTGATTATAGCTGTTTCAAATGGAAAGTTCTAGTAATAACAATGGAAATGGATAGCTAAGGATGGCTGCAGAACAAAATCTTTGGTAGAAAGAAAAACAAAGAATGAAGAGGCTGAGGTCTGAAGAGTACCCTCCAACTCATTTAAATCCTGAGCATTTTGACATGAGCAGTGCTGGATGACATTGAGCAGGGAACTAAAAATCTCAGAGCTTTGACCTTCTGTCTCAGATTTTGCAAATGTCTCATTTAAAAGCTCCTTCTCAACAGTCTCGTTGAAGTTACCTCTGATTATTGTTCAAATGGAAGTGCTTCCATTTTGACCTCATTTTTCAAAGATGCTTTTATAGCATAGAATTCTTGCTTGATAATTATTTTCTCTTAGCGTTTTGGCATCATTGTTCCATGCCCCTCTGACTTTCATGTTTGCTGTTGAGAAAGCAATAGTCTCATTATTATTAAAAATAAATAATGTTATTACAGTACAGTAATTTTTTCTAAATTATATTCCTTTGTGATCCATAGTTCTGTAGGATTTGTCATGTTATAAATGTCATACTTTCCTGACTTTGAGTATTGATGCATTTATTCCTCATTTTTATTCAATGTTTAACAATTTCATAAGTATATCTGATGTAATTTAGCATCTAAATCCAATTACTCTGTTCTTTTCCCTTTCTACTGTTGCTGAAATCATTTTTATTCTCAACATTCTTTGCATACATTTCTTCCTTAAGTGTGCATGTGTGTTTCCCACTGAGTTTAGAGTTATTTCATTTGAGCATGGCTATACAATTATTCCTGGAGCATAAACTCCTCATCAGAGACTGTATCACTTTTTGCTGTACTGAGAAACCACTTTTTGCTATACTGAGAAACCATATGAGCAATGAATACTTCCAAGTAGTCACCGTTGCCTACTTGCCTCTGATCTATCTGAGCTCTCATCCTTTCATGTCTAATCATTTTATTGACTTTAGTAATCAGTCCTTAAATCATATTCTCTTTTCTATTACTGTGAGCATTTAAACCTTATTACATGTATTTGTCTTAATTTGTTTTTTTGTTTTTAATTTTTCACTTTGATTTTCAGCCTTGCCTAATAAATTCTTTAAAACTATTTTATTTTAAAAATATGTTTTGTTTTTAGAACATATTTAGATTACTGTATAAATTATTTCATCCAGTCTTTTAGTTCATTGTCCAGTATCCATGGTCAGTGTTGTTCAGCTCTTCTCATTCAAGTTGCCAATCATTCTAATCCATTCTATATGCATATTAGGCAAGCATAATTCACAACCTCTTGTCACAATCTCAATATTTGCAGTGACTGGAAGAGTCTGATGATTCAGTATAATGTGTTTTGCTTGTGCTTGCTCATACCAAATAATTCCTTCACTCAGGAAATGATTTCTGATGTTATCACTTCATATTTCCTTACTATTTTGTCATTGTTTATATTGGGGGTAATTTCGGGACAAATATAAGTGGTCTGTATAGAGTTTTTCATGATATTTTCAGTTTTTAGAGGATAGATAATCCTAAGACACCTTTTGTCTTTATAATTTTCTATTGTGTTTTGGGGAAGAATCCACTTGCACATCCCACGTTCAGTTTTCAGCCGTGAGTATAAGCTGCAATTCTAATATTCAAGAGGATGAACTCAAGTACGAAAATATTTTCATCTTTTATCTTTTCCTTGTGAGTAGGAATTCTGGTAGTTATCCACAAATCAATCATTTAATAGGGAACATTTTAATTAGTATTATAAATAATGATTTCAGGAAGACATTAATTTTATTGACTATCATCTGGTTATCAGTTTTGTTTTCATTTTAGCCTTGCATATATGTATCATAACAAAAGCAATTATAATAATTTCTAACAAAAATGACATGCACCTGAATTCCCTGGTATCAGGATGGATAATAAGACTAGTATTTTCTTAGAAGACTTATTGGTTGCCTTTTGATTGGACAAATGTTCATATTTGCCCATATATTAGTATATGATATGTTGATTGAAGGGAAATTCACACATGATGTCTACCCAGTATCCTTCTTCAGAGACTAAGCTAAGGAAGCTTGGTCTTTGCAGATTGGTGGATTCAGCTCTTTCTAACTCTTGTATTTTAATCCATGGCAGGTTTGGAAAAATTAAATTGGAAGGAGTTTAGCTTTATGTCATGCCAGAGTTATCTGTCATTGTTAAGGTCCTACATTTACTATTCTATCGATTGTTAAATTCAGCTGTTATTGTTTAATTTGTGTGTGTGTATGTGTTTGGGGGATGTTTTCTTTCATTTATGTTTTCACCATTACATCCTTGGTACTTCAAGAGACCAGAGTAGATTACCAGATTGAGATTGGAACTGGAGATATAGATGGGTCACAATGTGAATGCTGAAAATAAAAATAGAGCGTTTGCAAGAGCAGCCGGTGTTCTTAACCACCAAGCCATCTTTGGAGCTCCTGCTTCTTTCCTTCTTACTTTACAAGCAGTTGAATTATTTATTGTTCTTGTGTATGTCCAAGCATTCTAGCCACAGTGCTCAGATGGAGGTCAGAAGGAAAGTTTCTCTGGAGTTTTTGCTTCCTTTCTATTCCATGTATGTTCCATATATGTCTTGAAGAGAATTTTTTTAAAATAGCTAATGTAATGTGGATTCTAAGTGCTACTGGAGGGTGTAGCAGAATGCTTGTTGTTTATCCAGTTACTTTTGTTTGTGAGATTTCAGTTCTCACCCGTAGATTTATACAATTTATCCACAATATATAGCTCATGGTCCTTCTATATTTTGTTCCTCTGTTATACAGTAAAACCACAGTTATTACTGTATATTTTCACATCTATAAAAATATCAAACCAATTTGTGGCTAAAATTATAATTGTATGAGGGATAAATTAAGTGATTTCTTGAAAATTTGAGGGAGCTCACTGTTCCGGTGTATTTGTTTTTGCCTGGACCTCCTCTGACTTTCCTACCCATTATGTCTACTTTTCCATCCCTCTTGCCCTCCCTTCATCTTCCCACAGACAAAGGTTCCAATATATCTCTTAGGAAGAGGGTAAATTTTCATAATGTCAGTAAGTTACTTGATATCAATTCACAATGTTCTCTCCTCCTCTTTGCTTGTATGGCTAAAGACTATCTATTCAAGGAGAGCTCTGGACTTCAGCTGTAGATTGTGGTCTAAACACAATATGCCAAAAGATCATGGATTTACTAAGCAAACAAAAGCTGTCCTCCTATCTTTAAAGCTTATTCCATGCACCCAGTCTTCTCCAATAGTATCCTATTATAGAGAGCTCAAAATGGCTGTTCCTCTGGTATCTACTACAGATGTCAATCCTTTCTAGATCAGAAGGGAAAGAGGTTGTACTACTAGGAGAGACATGAAAAAGTGAGTTATAATCCTGATCACAGCTGCCAGTGAGTTAGGCCAGAAAGAAAGTTGACATGGCACCGCAAGGTTGTGCTTGCTTTCTCTGCTCTGCTGTTTCTTCTATGGAGAATTAAAATCATCAAAATGTGGAAGGGAGACCAAAAATATAACAATGTGCTAAAAATATACTGTGGAGAAAGAAGGACCCTCTCTTCCTTTGTATTAGTGTGCAATGTGTTTATACTGCTGCAGCTGCTGGACCAGGTTTCTGATGAGTGTGGGCTGGCCATCTTCAGCTCCCTCCCCAGAGGGTTAATATTACCATTTAGCCACTTTAAGCCTTCTCTACAATGATGGTTACCTACTGTAATAGGCCAACAAACAACACCTATATCAAGTCCTTTCCTCCCACTGAGAAGGACACAGATTTTTCTGCACCTTAGTTTCTTACTGAATTATAAGTGGAAAGCACTTGGTTAGACAATCCCAAAGTCCCTATCACCTCAATCACATTATTCTTTTGCAGCTTACTATTCCATTTATATATTCCTCCCTGTAAATATCTATGGGTACTTTGTGTCAGTTTTCTGTTGTTACTTTTTGAAGTACATTTCGGTTTTATTATTTTACATTCTTAAGTACTGGACTTTATTTACTCCATACTCTGACACAGGTATTATAAGTTGCAGTATTACAAATGTTTTTCATCAGAATAGCAGGAGAAAGTAATTGGAAGAAACATGGTGAGAAAGTTTACACATAGTTCTAACAGATATCTGCAAAGCAATAGTTGCCGTGTTTGTAAAACATCTATGTAGCTTCTATAAGAGTTAAGGAATGAGTTTCTTAAAATCTTGTTTATTTATCATTTGTAATGTACTCAACAAATAAATCAGTAACAACCCTTCCTAAATCCATTGATGTGTGTGTTGCATCCGTGTTGGAGATAGTTTTCAGAGTGGATATAGTTCACGCTCTGTGTGTAGGGGATTGTTCTAAGGGTCTTGTGGGTACTCAAGCCAGTACTTACTCCATCAAGTGTTTTAGTGATCTTTCTGTTGTTGTGATAAAGCATGATGACAAAAGGAATCAACAAGGATAAACCATTCTTTTTTCATTATTACATGTTACACTCCATCAATAAAGGAAGTCTGGGAATGAACTCATTCAGAAGCTTGAAGCAGATTCCATGGTGGAATGCTGCTTGCTGTCTAGCTCTCATACTAATGCTTCACAAGCTTACTTGGATATTATGCTAAAAACAGTCAGTTGAGTATAGCAATCAATACCCCAATCCCTTCCCCAACCATTTAGACACATCTATCAGACCAATCTAATCTAGGCTATTCCTCAATCTAGGCTTTCCTCTTATAACACTAGGCATTGTCAAGCTGGCAATTGAAGCTTACAAGAAAAATAATATAGTATTTCTATGTAGAGAGAACAAACCTGTGTGAAAACTTTGAAATACTCAGAGCTGGGCATGGTGGCACATGCCTTTAGTCACAGCACACCAAAGGCAAAATGGGGATTTCTATGTTTCATATCTGCCTGATTTACTAGTTCCAAGACAGCCAAGGCTACATAGAGAAACTCTGTCTCAAACAAACATCTATGGATATGTCAGGTTACCCACATCCTTACTACAGTGCTACACAAAAGTTCTAGATTTTGGTTTTGGGGTGATGACAAGGAAACAGGTCAGTAATTGTTAAACACTTTAACAAATATTTCCTTGAATAGGTTTGATTCAAGATCCTTTGGATCAGATTCAGAATCTAGGGCTTTAGGGAACTAGAATATTTGAGGATTAAAGGAAGATCTCTAAGCTGTGACTATCTTTCTGGATTATATCATGAAGATTTGATTTCTGTTTTCCAGTAACATAGCTGAGAGAATGAAAAACTCCTTAACTGGTGATGATAGTTCTTGAGAGTAGTACTTTGCCTGATGAATGATGACTCTGGATTTCTAGAGGAAAAACCTTTGTTTCCTATACTGAGCCATGTGATAATTCTAACACATTGATTGAAAAATAATGTATCTCTTGCAAACACAAAACATAATCTTGCTCAGCCAAGCTTTATACATAGAAAACAAAATTGGCACATTCCAGAAGAAAATTTCATCAGTAAATTAAGAGTGTTTCAAAGGAAAGAAATCAAAATAACTTTATATTGCTTACTAGATACATATTTTGTAGCTTTATGAACACAAGGTATTCACCTCAAGAAGTCACTTTTGAAAGAAGGGGTTTATATAGTCCACCTCAAAGGACTTAGGGGAGGGGGTTTATTTTAATGAATTATTTTTCAAAAAACTATGCAGTCAATAAAAAATTATAGTATAAATCATCTTACTGAAAATGTCAAAAACATACACAATAATATTTGGTAAGGCATAAAATTATTCATTATTGTTAAATAATTTAGAATTATGATTTCCTTGGATAAGATAAAGTAAACAAAACTAGGAGGTTATGCCTGGATAAGAACCTCCAGACTTGGCTGGACAGTGGTGGTGCACACCTTTAATCCCAGCACTTGGGAGGCAGAAGCAGGTGGATTTCTGAGTTCGAGGCTAGCCTGGTCTACAGAGTGAGTTCCAGGATAGCCAAGGCTACACAGAGAAATACTGTCTCAAAAAAAAAAAAAAAAAAAAAAGAACCTCCAGACTTGAAAAAAATGAAAGGAGAACAGTTTACTACATGAATAGAATGTAGTCTTTTACTTGTAAATGTTAACTCTTTGACCCAGATTCAGAGTGCCCTTGGACAACAATAAAGAAAAAGCCCTAAAACTAAGCTCTAGAACACATTGACTTCAGCTCCACCTGGAACCTATACATCTCCATTTGCTAGGTGTTCTCCTCCCACAAAAGGGTGATGAATAGTGAATTTGGGAATAGCAAGAATCTATATCTTTTCTGTTTCAAAGAAAATGCAATCATGTGTTCCCATTTCATTCATAAACCCCAACCTCAATATGATTAAAAAACTCTCAAACAACCCCATAACAACTCAGCAAGGATTCATGTAATGAATTTAGTACATTGGCTGCCCCATTATTTAACACATAATGAACTCATTCCTGGAAATCTTTTGTGTGTAGAAGCTGAGCAGTTTCAGAGACAAATTAAATTTTCCTTTCAAAATAATCACCTATCTCAATATACATTATTATTCCAATTTTTCTTCTAAAATACTGGATTTTCAAGGTACGTTAGATATGCTGCCTTTTTTCACAAGAATTTGCACTTCTGTATGAAATATATTTACTTGATAGTTTTCAGGGACGGATGCATAGGGGTAATGAGAAACCATTCAGAAAGCACAACCAGGAAAATGCTGTCAGAAGGTGCATGTCAACAGTTTCCATCCTCTTACCAAGGCATCTTTAGCTATTATTTTTTTCTTTTGAAATGTATAAGTTTACTGAAAAGTAATGCATGGGTTTGTGATAATGACTTTTTGGTAAAAGGCAAAACATGTCACCACATGGAATATTTGTCAACAGAGAGAGTGAAAATACACTCAATATTTCCATTTGGACTATGCAATCAAGTCAGGCAAAATCTCAACGTGGAAAGGGGTGGGCACAAAACTCCAAAACACTGAGGGAATAATTAGAATTTTGTGGTTGTTAGGAAAGGCACTTTGTTTCTTTAATGGTGTTGACCTGTAGTACATCAACCACATTTAAGGCTAAGAACTACTTCCAAGAGAAATTGAGCGACACAAACCAGATTGCATGAGGGGGAGAAAGAAGAAGATATCTCAAGTTGGATCAGTAGAGAGGAGAAGGTAGTTATATGAGGAGTAGGGGGTAGAAGGTGGGTATGTTCAAAATTCACTATGTGAAAATAAAAATGATATTTTAAAAAGAAAAATTACAAATATATATATATATATATATTCTATTTACTATATCTTCCCAGAGATAATGTAGGTATTCATAATTGAAATATAATTTTGAATTTTCTATATTTTTCCAAGTATCTAAGAATAGCTCTTATATGGAATGAATATATTTTTTAGTTTACTCATTTTGCAAATATACTTGGCTTAAGAATACACACACACACATATACACACACACATATGCAGACACACACACACATGCAGACACACACACACATGCAGACACACACACATATATGTATATAATTTACTTAATGAGAAATGGAAAAATATCATCAGAAATGTACATATATTCTCATGTTAAAAACATAATCTATGTAAAAGCTGTTCTTTAATGTACAAATGTACATGAATTTTATATAGAATATATATATATATATATATGGAATGCTTAATTGATCATTGAAATTCTAATTACTCAAGTCATTTGGATGGAAGTGGAGAAGTTAGAAGCACATGATCTTTTCTGAGTTTCCCAGTTAGAGATTGTTTTTAGACCCTGTGACAGACATCCTTAACTATTTGAGCTGAACGAAATCCTATAAGCATATCCTTGGTCCTGTGAAGTCTATATTTCCCAGTATAGGGGAATGTGAGGGTGGGGAGGCAGGAGTGGGTGGGTGGGTGGGGGAACACCCTCATAGGAATAAAGGGAGGGGGATGGTAGAGGGAGTTTCTGGAGGGGGGTAAACTGGGAAAAGGGATAACATTTGAAATGTAAATAAAGAACATATCCAATAAAAAAAGAAAAAAATACTTCTCTAAAAATCTGTGTATTTACCCAAGGTGTGTTACAAGGCAATAGTTCAATAGTGATTTTTCATTAAAAGTATTTGCATATCACAATGTTAAGCCCTCTTTGAAGAGAATATTTTTTTTTTTTAATTTTACATTGGGGACTGTAAGTGCCTTAGAGCCTTAAACATTTCAGAAGAGGCATTTCAGTGGTGTAAACAGAAACCAATTTCCCACCCCAAATCTTAAGATACATTGTTAGAGTAAGTACATGATCAGTAACTCCTTCCCAATTGGCTCTCTGAGGTCTTTTGATCTAATTTTTTTATATATTTGTGCCCAAGACTCATCAGCACTATTTCCAAATATCACTGTTAATCAATAGTCTAAGAGATGATAAACGGAAGGCAAGAACACTCATTGACTTGTGTCTTTTAAGGACTGAAAATGGTATTATAAAAGTAATACATTGATGTTTTATTTCTCACATACTTTCTTCAGTTTTTCTCCACTAGAAAATTAAAAATTCCATCTTTAACAAGCCCACAGATGCAGAAGCATCCCTGTTTCACAATTAACTCTGAAAGTTAAGTGGCTGCATGATAATTTGGAAGTAGTGGTATATTTTATATAAACATTAATTCTTGATAACATCAACTATTGTGTAATCTGATCTCAGAGTATCAGATTTTCAGACTCAAATATTTATTATATGTATATATACATATGATATATATGCACATCATATATATCATATGTATATATATGATATCTATATGATATCTATATCTATATCTATTCTGAGACATATATATCTCAGAATAGTTGGTTCTCAGACTCAAATATTTTCTTTTAATATATATGTATATATATGTTTGATATATATTTATATGAAATTTGAAATATATATGAACATGTGCGTCATTTTTTTTTTCTTTTTAAGAATAGTCTACTGTTTTTATCACTTTTCTGTCTTTCTGCCGTCTCCTCATCCCAGCACTGTTGCACACTGCCACATTGCATCTATAGACTGCCATTTGTTTTTCAGTAGGCAACAACAGATGTGAACTAGAAGATTACACACAGTTGCTTGTAATGTGGAATAGTGAACGGGAATTAACCCCTCCAGAAACCTTGCTCATTAGTTTTCCAATTGGCTAAAGAATACTCATTGTTTCCTTTGATTTGCACTTCCCAAAATGATTTCTTATAGAGTAAGGCCTTTGGATATATGATTGTAAGATACGCTCTAAAAGTATATCAAATGTTTCTGTTTTGAAATAAGTGTGATCAATATTTATCCCCCATAAAATAAGCATATGCGTTTTCCTATTTTGATTTATCTTTTTCCCCTGAACTTCTAGAACACTAAGTAACTGATATGCATTTCAGGTAATGGAAGATCAGTTGAATGAGTGAGTATAGAAGAGCACATTACAATTTCTAAATTCAGGGACTGTAAGACTTATTTTATAAGGAGAAGCCATTTGTTTATGACCTTAAAGAAGTGACAATTGCATCTAATGCTGCTCTAGAAAGCAACTTTCTAAAAGGCTTTCATTTGATTTCCACTATTCTACTATACACAAACCATAGTAAGAACAATATAAACACCCCTTGAGAAAAAGGAGAACAATAATGTCCCAAATACTCACTGTAACAGAAGAACATTATGTAAATTCTCCCCTTAATTCATTCAGTAAAATCTGTCGAATACAGCCATGATAAACTCTATGGTAGGGATCAATGTGTGAACATTCTTTTTTTTTTGCCCTCCTGAACCTTTTATCTTAGTAAAGAAATTTGCTTATCACATGAATTCTCATAGATGCTCCATGATATGTGGCACTGCTGCTGCAGAGGAAGCCTAAAGTGCTATGGGGAAGAAGAAATCAAGAGGATAGTAATCCGACATTCCCAAGGGGTCCTAGTTTCATTTATGTCACTGTAACAAATTATTCACACATAAAGCAACTTATGGGAGAAAAGAGTTTATTTGGTTTGGATATAAGGTTACCATGCCTCACTGTGGCAAAGACAAAGCATTAACTCTCATCATACTCTAATCTAGACTTCTAGACCTCTAGGCTTCCTTGTCACAACACAGAACAATGGGAAGGATTTATATAATATTAGCATGGTTCCTTGCTCACTCACTTTTATCTAGATTTCTCCTCTATTATACTATTTAGGGCTCTCTTCCCAAGAAATAGAACTGTCTAAAATGGGCCAGGTATTTCTAAACCAATTAACAGTCAAGATAATACCTCATAGTCATACACAGAGATCAATACCATCTGGCTAAATTACTCATGATTCTCTTCCCAAGTGTCTTTATGCTATTAGGTTGTCAGTGAAAAGAAGCCAGCACACTGTGAAAGTGTAATAGCTCAGACACTGATAGGACAGAACTGGATTTGTTTGGTGGAGAAGGTGGCCCCAGAGGGAAGGGAACAAAATGCATATCCCAGGAATGCTAAAGAAGCATGAGGGCTATGCTGGGTCATGCTGGTCTCTTTAGTCAACCAACATGATTTTAGCTTTGTCTTCAGACTTAACTGTATGGAGTACAACAGATTTATATTTTTAAACCCCAATATTTATGCTATAAATATACAGTAAGTTCAAGTGCTACTTTCACAAAATCACAATAGAATCCTATAAATATTTTAAAAATGTCAACCAACAAAGCAAGGCTATTTGAGTATCAGTGTGTTCAAACAAGGGTCTAATTGCATTGAGGTTTTGAGTTTTATAAGTAGAAATATCAATTGCTTCAAACAATTTTGTTGCTGGGTTGGTATCTTCTGTGCCCACAGGAAAAATAGATTTTTCTTCATTCTGTTCTTCAAACCACAGATTATAAATTTTCAGTCTTGATGGTCAATGTAGGTAACTACGGTGTGGACATGTTAGTTAGACTTAGATACAGTAGCTAGAAATCTAGATTCATGCATCATTGGCAGAGCAGTTGGAGCTTCAAAAAACATGCCAATGGAATATGGATGTGCATAAATAAACAAGCCAACAAAAACAAATGTGGTGCTCTCTCAGGACTTACAAGGTCGCACTTGGTTACTACTGAAGACTGTCGTCGTTGGATACCCTCCTTCCCAATAATCCTGATTATTATTTTTGTTCCTACTGAGTTTTGGTTTTGGTCTTACCAGGTTTTATCTATGACCTTGGTTTTAACTTTGAATAGATAATCGATTGAGATATAGATAATAATATTGGACAGGATTTTCAGTAATAAACTCATTAATGGAGATGCCTAATGAGAAAAAAGAGTAAGATTGGAGGAAACATTTGAAAATATAAAGAGCTAAACATTGCTAGTTATCAGGTTTATGATTTTTTACTAACAGATGAATGATATACCTACTCACATCACATTTGTTGTTTTGATTTGCATTGTGTGAACTTCAAGATATTCCAAAAGTTTATTAGAAACTCATGGTTTTCATTAAGTACCTGTTCACGTTATTTATTCCTTTGTTGCTAGATTTGTTAAGCTCTTGTTCTTATGATATTGGGTGAATTATTCATAGTTTAGTGGAATTCATTTGGCTATATATGTGCATTGTGTTGTGTTTGAATATTTCTTTTTTAATGTTTAGTTTTTAGAGATGGGATGTTACTATTTGCCTATGGTGGCTGGTAACATGCACTACCATTGTTTCAACCTGTGCATAGATCTCAAGCATGCACTATTACACACAGCTGTGATGGTAATTTTGTTTGCCTTTGCTTTATTTTCATATTTTAAATTCCATTATGATACATAAGTTTTATACATTTTAGGTTAGCTGTCTGTTCATAATGGTCTTTCTTATCCATGATGTTGTTCTACTGTAAAGTATAAGAAGATGTACAGGAAGAAAATTCAAGGCTTAAGAGATGTAACTAAGTAGTAACTAGTTCCTTCAATTTCAGTGAGTAGCTCTTTTCATGAAGAGTTGTTAGATTCTGCATATATGGCTCATCGTGTAAAGGAACAATGAGAAGAACAAAGGGTTAGAAGGGAAAGACAATGTTGGAATCCTATACAAAGCATGGTCATAATTTTCCTTAAGGTTAAAATCTATCATGTAGTAGGCTAAGTAGATGGCCCAACAGTTAAGATCTTATTTCACTTTTGCAACAAACTTAAGTCTGGTTCCCTCCACCCATCTTGGGTGACTTCTAAGCTCCAGTATCTTCAGCTGTAAGGGATGTGATGCCTCTGGCCTCTAAGGGATCCTCATTCATATGAACATAGAGACTCACAAATAAATTAAATTAATTCTTAAAAATTACTGTCATATAGATGTGATGATTCTTCATTTTTTATATTTTGTGTACTTTTTACTGATTTCTGTTAATATGCATGTGTGTATGTATGTTTGTTATGTGTCTCTATGGTGTGTGTGTAGCATATATGTGTGCATATGCATGTGTCTTAAGACATTTAAGAAGCCACAGTCCAGCAGAAAATAACAGACATCTAGAACACTACTGTATCAAAATGTCCCCTAAAGGGCATTTTAAGTGCAGGATGTCCTGACCTAGGCAGAAAAGTAGAGTTAAGTGCTCTTCAGTAGGAATGCAGAATGTCTGCAAGTAATAATAATTCTGAACATCAGAATGGAACTGGAAAGAAAAGAACCCAAAAAACACTGAAGATGGAGCATATAAAGAGAAGGAGCTAGGTACCAGGCCAAGGAAGAGGAGGAGGAGAGTTTGCGAGAGCAGGAGGAACATGTATCCCATTGTATTACAAGAAGTCATGTCATGCTGTTTACTTCTTGGTCCAGAAAATACTGAAGATAGATAAAATTGGGGCACAGTTGAGTCAGAATGGTAATGCATGTCAGAATCACTATTCAATCAGATTGCTCATTTACCTCCTCTCTGCGCCTTCATAGTGATTCCTTAGTGTTCTCTCAATGTTGATGCCAACAATGAACTACACTCAAAATAATACATCCCTATCTTTTGTGGGAAAGATATCTCAACATAGAAAGATGTGATTAGGACTAATCTGTCCACATGTGTCTATGTCAAAAAAGTAGATATATCGTGTATGTTACAATGACTCTTTGGTCTCCCATTACTCAATGGGAATCTTGGATGATTACTTTATAGAACAATAGACAGAATATTATAGGATGACTTGTGAATAAACTTGTACTGTTGTGTCCCTAAGAATCACTGACTCATGGAACGCTTTATTTTTTCATTTGTTGGCAAGTATATTGACAAGTAGTTTACCTTGAGGGTGATGATAAGATTGGCTTCTATTTTCTTTTTGATGTATGAACCTGATGCTTATGATACATAACAGGCCTAGGATAATACAGTTTAGGCAGAGTATTATCAAATATTTAGGCTGTTTAGAATAGAAAAAACAGAAGGATGATCATGTATAAGATCAGAGTGTGATTTTAGAAACAGTAACACATGTCAGCTAGTTTAGTTTTCTGTAATGTTAATTTCTGCATTTAATAACACTACAGAAAATACTGCTCATCACACATTAGTATTTGAAATTCAGGCTAAATAAAACCACAGAATTCCATGACATTTAATATATCTCCAGTCACCATCTCTTTGAATTTAGTTATTAATTACCCTTAATTAAACTCATTTAATTGATACAATTTCCATTTCTAAATGCTTATTTCATAATTCCTGGATGAGTATAAATTCTGCTCAATTTAACAAATGTTTGTTAAGGTTATTTTTTATAAGATCTACTTTTGCATATTTTTAAATAATTTGTTATCTCATATCCTTTCCAAGAAATTAAACACATCTATCTCTTGTAACTATGAATGCTGCTTGATCTTTAGGTTTGGGTATTTTTCCATATATATATAT
>JADRCD010215596.1:0-50931 GCA_019843815.1 Montemys delectorum
ACACAGGCTGGAGTTATCACAGAGAAGGGAGCTTCAGTTGGGGAAGTGCCTCCATGAGATCCAGCTGTGGGGCATTTTCTCAATTAGTGATCAAGGGGGTAGGGCCCCCTGGGTTGGAATTCTTGGGTTCTATAAGAGAGCAGGCTGAGCAAGCCAGGAGAAGCAAGCCAGTAAGGAACATCTCTCCATGGCCTCTGCATCAGCTCCTGCTTCCTGACTTGCTTGAGTTCCAGTCCTGATTTCCTGTGGTGATCAACAGCAGTGTGGAAGTAAGCTAAATAAACCCTTTCTTCCCCAACTTGCTTCTTGGTCATGATGCTTGTGCAGGAATAGAAACCCTGACTAAGACAGTGCACTTACATATAATAATAAACAAATCTTTAAAAATAAAATAATATCTGACTTTTTAGGAGAAAAGCTCACTAAATTCAGCCCAAAACATTTAATGACAATTTACTGCATTTACCGCCCTCAAGCATAGGGTGACTGACCCAGCACCCTTGGGTTACAGAATGTGTACTTTTGAACCAACTGCAGGGACCAAACGTGTCTGCTCAGAACCAAGGGAGGTACAAATTCTTACTCCTCCATCAGTGTAGGAGCCTCTCCCCACCCTGGCCCTAAGGCATCGATGAGACTCTCAGAGACTTGCCCTCACCCCAGGAATGACCTCATCTCTACAAGCAGAGGAGGAGCAGTGCCAAGACTAGCTAGGAGTTTGGCTTTACTTATCAAGAGTTCTGCTTTAGTAAGAATGTATCCTGAGTGCCTGTGCAGCTTAAAATTTACAATCAAATAGCCCCTCTGCCCACCTTCAGCCGCAGCCGGTGGCCTGAGCCTTGGACGTTTACCTCTTTAGCATCCATGACAGTGCCGACACCCACTGTCAGGGCCATGGTGGGCACCTTGGCAAGATCACCATCAAAGAATCTAGCGTTGGCCAGGATGGTATCCATGGCCAGAGTCTTCACACGGGTCCTGGACACCAGGCTGGAGCCTGGTTCGTTGAAGGCAATGTGTCCATCGGGGCCAATGCCTGCAGAGAAGGCAGAGCAGATCGATGAGGGACCAAAAACTCAACAACAGATCGTGCCCTCCACTCAGAAAAAGATCTCATTGTATACTAGGTCAGATCTTCCTCCTCTCCATCTCTCAGACTTGAGCCACACACAAGATTCTGGTAACTTGTTTCTACCCTCAGACAGCACAGACCTGTATACAATATATACACCTCTCACCCCACACTGTGGAGAAGTACAACTTCTTCCCCAGAGCTGGAACCCAGCAAACAAGCCTCAGCCTGGATGGCTGAGCTCCCGACTCCTCCTTACTATTTTGTTTCTTTCCTTCTTTTAAATAAGGGCATGCTCACCTCCGACAAAGAGTTCAATCCCTCCTGCAGCCTGGATCTTCTCCTCAAAGGCGTCACACTCAGCCTGCAGGTCAGCCGCATTCCCATCCAAAATGTGGGTGTTTTCAGGGTGGATGTCAATGTGCTTGAAGAAATTATTCCACATGAAGGAGTGGTAGCTCTCTGGATGCTCTCGAGGAAGACCTGTGGGGTCAGAGGACACTCAGCTGAGACTGAGCCAGAGCCCTCCTCCGAAGGAGAATACCAGGAGATCACACTGGCTTCAGGGTCACTTGGGAGACTGCCCATCTGACCCCTCAACACGTAGGAGAGGCAGAGCTAGTGTGCAGTCAACCACAGGCACTATCTGTGCTTCGTTGTAGCTACATATGGGGGCGGGCGCTACATATGGGGGCAGGTGCTGGTGCTGGGAACTGGGATCAGGGGGGGGGGGGTGGGGAGGCTGGGAACTGAGAGTCCTCATTCTCTCCCCCACTGTAGCTCACTGGTAGAGCATTTGCCTAGCATGCAAGACCCTCAGCTTGATCTCCACCATTGGCTTGGGCTTGAGAGGCACACACTCATTACCTTTTCATAAGAGAATGATCACAAGCTGCAGTCTAGGGACACTGTGCAGCTAGAGGTAGCCTGCCCACCTGGCTGGCAGGACTGAGTCCACGGGGAAAGGTAGCAAGCACATCCCTCCCCCTGGCCTTCTATCCCACCCCTCATTCCACCATTCCCACTAAACCTGAACCTTGACTTAAGTATTAAGTGGTTGGGGAGAAATACCAGAGCTTCTTAAAACTTGTTATTCTTTGCCAGAAGTATTTCAATGGTAGGAATATTTAAAGTCATCGTGGCAGTGCTGGTGCTCGCCTTTAATCCCAGCACTTGGGAGGCAGAGGCAGGCGGATCTCTGAGTTTGAGACCAGCCTGTTCCACAGGTCAAGCTCCAGGACAACCAGAACTACACAGAGAAACCCTATCTCAAAGCAAAACAAACAATGTCTTTAATCCCAGCACCCAGGAGACAAAGGCAGATGGATTTCTAGGAGTTCTAGGCCAGCCTGATCTACACAGTAAGTTCTAGGCTAGCCAAGGCTTGCATAGTGAAACTCTGTCTCAAAACACTATAATTCTTTTTTTTAAAATCAGACTGAGAGCGTTCATCAGTAGTAGAGTATTTGCCAAGCATACCCCAGGCCTTAGGTTCAATTTTCAGCTATGCTAAACCCAAAGGAAAATTTGTCTCAAAACATATTTAAAAGCAGGGATGGCAAGATGGCTCAGTGGTTAAAGGTACTTACCACCAAGCCTGATGGCCTGATTTCTTAGATCTATATGGTGGAAGAACGGACTCCAGCAAGTAATCCTCTGGTGTGTGTACACACACACACACACACACACACACACACACACACACACACGATGTACTTTTCAAAATACATTTAGTCTTTAAACTGAAAGAAACTGCTGTGCACAGAAGTACACATCTACAATCCCAGCACTTGAGAGAACAAGTGGGAAAAATCACAAGTTCCAGGCCAACCTCAGCTACACAACAAGAGCCTACCTCAGAAAACTAAATGGAGAAAGAAAAGCATTTTGCTACATACTATACATGGCTGAACCCTGAAAACATGGTACCCACCCAGGCACAAAGAGCCAAACGAACACGCTAGTGACCTGACTCATCTGAGGTGCCTGGAGAGGTCAGGTTCTGGGGAGTAGGGTCAAACAGTGGCTTCCAGTGTAAGGAGGGAGGACCTGGAGCTGCTTGACAGGAAGCCACAGCTTGGCAGGCTGAGAGTGCATTGTTCTAGACAGGAGTCTCACAGTGGTGTGAAGGCACTCGAACTGTACGAGAAAAAAGTGCTCAAGAAAAAGATATCTGTTGTGGTAGTTGGTTTGGGAGTAGTGCCGCTGGAGGTCACAAGAGGGTGGGAAGTAAAGAGGTAACCACCCGAGGTGCGTGCTGGGAACTGAGGTTGTGCTCTATGCAAAGAACAGTGTGTGTTTTCTGGTAGGGAATGGGGTTGAGGCAGGGTCTCTATGGAGTCCTGGCTGTCCTGGAACTTGCTATGTACACCAGGCTGGCTTGGTCTCACTGAGACCTTCCTCCTTCTGCCTTCCCAGTGCTGGAGTTAAAGCCAGTGTGTGTTTCTTACCACGGAATCAACCCTCCAGCCTCGATTTTGAGCTTGTTAGATAAAAATGCCTCTGTGTTCCCCAGGTACCTGATTCCTTGGTCTAATGCAACCTCCTGCCTTATCAATCCTTTCCCTAGACCCCAGTAGTTGAGCTATTTCAAAATACCCAGCTTTGAAGATAGTAAATGTTTATGTATTTTACCAGGTTTCTGTTTGTTTTTTAACATTTAAAATGAAACCATGACAAAATGACTGGGTGACAGAGGAGATGACCAAGAGCACAAGTCCCGAGGGTGCCTGGCTGAAAAAGAGAGCACAGTCCAGACATAGAACCTGGATCCCAGGATCGAATTTGCAGAGAGGAATGGCATGGAGCTGGGGACCAAGCAGAGGGGGAAAACACCTTCGTATTTAGCAAGTACTCTCTAAAATGTCTGCAATGTGCAGGACTCTTCTGTGTCAGTCATGGCATTTTTCAGCACTATCACTAAGGTAAGCACCATTTTACAGCTGGGCAAGCAAGGCTGTAAGAGACAAGCACCCATAAGCCACTCCTCTCCAAGGCTGAGCCTGTGAGAGGAGACAATTCCCCAAGAATCAGGAGGAACATGAAAGACACTCACCCACATACTCGTCCATGTTGAAGGTTTTCACATATTTAAAGGACAGGTCCCCATTCTTATAGTACTCAATCAGCTTTTGGTAGCAGCCAAGCGGGGTGCTCCCTGTGAGAAGCAATTAGGAACGTCACCACAAGGCCAACACCCTTCAGCTTCCAGGCACACCAAGGAGACGTCGAGAAGATGTCATCAGGTCTGCAGTCTCACCTAAGCTCCAGCCCCACCCACCATCTACCTACTCCCGTCTAATGCCCACTAGACTGATGTGCTCTAGGGGTCGGGACTCTGAGGGTCTCCCGGGGGCCAGCTACGCTGCTGAGAGAAGTCACTGGTTAGCATCTGTGTGAGTGCCACACTTGATTACTGATGTGATACTCTAAAAGCATTGACTAGGTACAAGGCACAGGACTGTAGATGGGAAGACAGACACACCAGCTTAGAAGAGACTCTGTAGAAATGGGGACACAGCAGAGATGTAAGCTGTGACAGGGTCATCCTGTGTTTCAGAGTTCAGGGAAGACAATGGCAGAGTCCTACGTGGAGTCTCATGAGCTGGTTAAGCACACAAACGGAAGGAAGACCACAGAGAGGCAGACTGAAGAGCTGAACTGTGGGTGAGGCTCAGGGATGGGCCCAAAAAAGAACACAGATACAAGAACGCTGACTGGAGAGTGGGTTAATGTAAAACTAACCTGCCAAGATGGGGTGTGGTGGTGAAGGAGGGCTTAAAGATGTAGGAACAGGGGAGGTGAGAGACTCTCAGGACTCAAAGGAGTGGGGAACCTTAGATGAAATGCCAGACAGTAGGGAGAGGGAACTTATAGAGCCCACCTCCAGCAGGAAGACAGGACTTCAAAGGAGGGAGAGGGGGACCATCTCATAGTCACAACTCTGACCCATAATTGTGCCTGTCTGAAGAGAATTACAGGGATGGAAATGGAGAGGAGCCTGAGGAAAAGAAGGTCCAGTGACAGACCCAAAGTGGGATCCAGCTCAAGGGGAGGTCCCAAGGCCTGACACTATTACTGAGGCTACGGAACACTCACAAAAAGGGACCTATCATGACTGCCCTCTGAAAAGACCCAACAAGCAGCTGAAAGAGTCAGATGCAGATGTTTGCACCACCCAACCAATGGACAGAGGCAGCTGACCCCTGTTGTTGAATTAGGGAAGGCTGAAAGAAGCTGAGGAGAAGGGCGATCCTGCAGGAGGACCGACAGTCTCAATTAACTTGGACTCTCAAACACTAGACTACCAAACAGGCAGCATACGCCAGCTGATATGAGGGTCCCCAACACACATACAGCAGAGGACTGACGGGTCTGTGTTCATTCAGAGAAGATGTACCTAACTCTCTAGAGACTGGAGGCCCCAAGGAGTTTAGAGGTCAGGTGGGGTTGGGGGTGAGGACATCCACATGGAGACAGTAGAGTGGGGAGGAGGTATGGGATGTGGAATAGTAGGAGGGTGGAAAGGGAGGGGGGAGATAAAATATCGAGTGTAAATAAATAAATACAAGATGCAGAAATAGTCCCTAGCCAGGTGTAGAGACAAGGTGAAGGAAATAAACACGAGAGCCCCAAACACGATTAATGTGGACTTTAGGGAAAGTGTCTGAATACAGGCTGTGTATGAGATGCTGCTGCTGACGTGCTGTGGCAGGCCTGTCCTTGGGTCTGTAGTGGTTATGGGGGACAAATGTCCTCATTCTTGAGAGGCTAGGGTGGCAAGCTTTAAAGTGTCAGGATGCCCAGAACCTACTCTCATGGGATTCCAACAACAAACTACAAGGGTAGACAGAGAACAAGAGCCAAAGAGAAGAGTAAATGTGCTGAGAGGTCAACTGGTGAACCTAGTGCCAAGAGGTCAACTGGTGAACCGAGACAAACGGCATCATACTATAGATGTCAGTTCTGCATGGCTGAAACTTTCACACTTACCCTCACCCAGCCGAGATCGTCATTCTCCTTTTCAAAACCCAATAGTGTCATCCTTCTGCCTCATAAATATAATCCCACAAAGGCTGCTCCAGCCTGTCTCGGGCTTTACCTTGAGGCCTCTGCACCACTGTCTTCTCAGCGCGCCATGTTCTTCCTGCAGGTCACATCATGGCTAACGCACTTCTTCAGGCCTTCCCTCAGTGCCTCTTTCTCTGCCACTACATCTGACCCAGCTCCCCCACACTCTCAGCCTTTCTCCTGCTGCCTTCTAACATACTCTACATTTTGCTAGCTAACTTGCTTACTCTCTCTGCCTTTCCCACTATAATTTAAGCTTTGAGAAGTAGACATTTGGGCTAGAGAGATAGCTCAGCAATTAAGAGCACTGACTGCTCTTCCAGAGGTCCCGAGTTCAATTCCCAGCAACCATATGGTGGCTCACAACCATTTGTAACAGAATCTGATGCCCTCTTCTGGTATGTCTGAAAACAGCTACAGTGTACTCATATAAATATAATAAATAAAACTTTAAAAAAATTAGGTATTTATGCTTTGTTTTGTTTTATTTTTTCAAGACAGGGTTTCTCTGTATGGCCCTGACTGTCCTGGAACTCACTCTGTAGACCAGGCTGGCCTTGAACTCAAGAAATCTGCCTGCCTCTGCCTCCCAAGTGCTGGGATTAAAGACGTGTGCCACCACTGCCCAGCTATGCTTTTTTTTTTTTTTTTTTTTTTTTTTTTTAATGTTGTTGCTATATCCTCAGAACCTTAACTGTTTGGTGTACAGCAGGTACTGAAAAACTTATCTGCTGAGTAGGACTGGAGAGGTGGCCAAGCAGCTAAAAAACTTTACTTGCCAGGTATGGTAGTACACACCATTAATCCTAGCACTGGAGAGAGATGAAGGTACATTTCTGAGTTTGAGCCCAGTCTGGTTTACATAGCCAGCTCCAAGCCAAGGCTACCTAGTGAGACCTTATCTCAAAACAAAACAAAACAAATTCCCTTTTAACTATGTGTGAGACTATGCACGTGAATGCAGGTGCCCGCAGACTCCAGGTCCTCTGCAGGGCCGGCAGTGACCTCAACTGCCACGCCACCTAAATGGCTTCAAAGTTGTTAAATTTTTTTTTAAAAAATCAAAACAATATTTCATAATATGAGAATTATGTAAGCTTAAACTTCTGTGTCTATAAATAAAGTCTTATTGACATATAGCCACACGTGTCCACATATCTATCGCCTGTGGCTATTTTCCTACCTACACTGGCAAAATGAGGAGCTACAATAGTGAAGCCTGAAATATTTACTGTAAAAGTCTGAAGGCCTCTCTACGGTGGATGGGTCAGACCAAACCACCAAGACCCATCTCCCTGCTTGTGAAAGAAATATTTAGGATACTTTTTTGAGGCACTGGGCCAAAATATCTTCCTGTAAAGGTAACATTCAGACCTTTTTTTTTTTTTTTCAGGAGTCAATTGGATTTTACAATCAATTAAGCTTTATAGAAAAGTATCCGAATGATTAACTTCTCAGTTCTCCTATGAGCAGGGTTCAGCTGGTACCCTCTACATGCAGAGAACAGGCCTGAGTTAGGATTTAACTTCTGTTTCCTGTTTATGATTAAACCTCTGTTTTTTCAAGGACTGGGCTATGCCTCACTTGTAACTTTAACTAGGGCTGGTTCTTGACTGCCTGTTCCAGGAATGGCAATCGTATCTTTATTTCAAAATTATTTACAACCATCTTGGCCACCCTCCCTTTGTCTCATAAGGTTATGCGAACCACTGCACCTGCCCGTTGTGATTTACCTTGTTTTGATCACCTGTTATGTTCTGCTCCTGTAACCCCCCTTTCTTTCCCCCAATTGGAAGTCCCCTACCCACCACCCTCCCTTTTCCATAGCATACCAGTGGGGAGCCCCAGGGTGAAGTACTTGTCAGGCCCTGGGTTAAACTGGATGATGCGGTTCCTAATATACTTGGCCGCCCACTCACTGGCCTGGGAATAGTGTTCCAAGATAATGAGCTTCATCTCTTGACCTGCAGCGTAGAGATAGCAAGTTGAATTAAGGGGAGGGCAGAGACAGAGAAGGCTGGGGAAGGGGACAGAGAGTCCTTTTAGCCAAGCAACAGCCTTCTCCTAGCTCACAGGAGAACAGGCTGGGCCGTTTGTCTCCGCCAACCACCAGGAGGCGATACTGTGGGGTCAGTCCTTGGCTGGGAAGGACCTTACAAAGCACCAGATTCTCTGGGTCCGTTCCTTCCTGCATAAAATTGCACTCAGCAATACCTGCCTTCTCCATTTCACGACAGCACGTTGAACTACAAGCATACAGTCGGCGGGCCACTGTCACCTAGTAGCTAGGCCCACTCCTGCCCACATCCTCATCCTCACCTAGGGCAGGTCCTCTGCCTCCGGCTCCCTTCGTTACCAGAGGTGCCGCGGGGTCACCTTGGGGTCACTTAGAGAAGGAGGTGGCGAGGCACGGGGAGGGGTGGGGTTACTTCTCGCCCTCCCAGCTTGCCAGAGCTTCCAGGGTCCTTAGTTTCCTCCAAACACCAAGGGATACAGGTATCCCTGCGCACGGAGGGCTAACGGCTCTCCGTCCGTCCGCGCAGCCCGGCGTCCCCGACCCAGACTGCGCTCCCGTCGCCCCTCAGGCCCGCAATGACTTAGGTCCGGGGGTCGAGGGATCCCGCCGGGTCGCTCCCACTTACTCGCAGGCTTCCCGCGGCTGCAGCGGCTACAGCACTAGCGGCCCGGCCCGCGAGCGTCACGTGGCCACCGGTCACGCGGTGCGCGCGCCGCCAGCTGACTCGGGGCGGTCCTACGCTGCCAGGCGGCTCCCCAGAGGCCCCAAGGTGTGGCCTCCTGACCTGGGTGTGTCCCTTGGATGTGAAGTGCAAAGTGGACTGCTGACGGAGCGGCCGCGGCTCCCCTCAGGCTTGCGTGGGGTACACATAGAGCAGTCACCCACTAAGCCCTGGACAAGATGCTGGGGTGTCGGCCTTAGGAGAGGATACTTTCTGTTTGAGCATTGGCTGTGTGCGCTGGGGCCTTAGACACAGCTACATGCTGGTTTTGTTTTGTTTTGTTTTGTTTTCTTATCCAACAGAATTTGGACCTTGAAAGGAAGACTTATTTTTAAAGATTTATTTATTATTATATAAATATTTAAATACCCTGTAGCTGTTCAGACGGACCAGAAGAGAGTGTCAGACCTCATTATAGATGGTTGTCAGCCACCATGTGGTTGCTGGGAATTGAACTCAGGACCTCTGGAAGAGCAGTCAGTGCTCTTAACCACTGAGCCATCTCTTCCATGCTCTTAACGGCTGAGCCATCTCTCCAACCGCCGCCCCACCTCCACCCCCAAGGGAGACTTTTAAAAGGTATGGTTGAGCAGACTCCCGATTGTATATCAGAACAGAGACAGCAGTCAGTCAAGGGGCTCTGTAATGCTCAAGTCACAAGGAAGCCTGGGCAAAAGGTAACAACTACCGCTTAAATGATCTCATTTGTGATGTCTCTCGGAGGGATCTACTGTTCTCTTGCAGAGAGTCAGGTTGGTTACTTATGTTGAAATTACTGGGTGTCAGCCAGCCAGAGCAGAAGTCAGAAAACGGAGAATAAGAAGGGCCCTTGTCATTCTTAGGTCCACCCTACTTCCTGTCTGCGTTTAAACTTTGTAGTATCCAAACAAGACACAGTCCTTTAAGAAAGACTGAAATGTCCGTGTGTATTTCTCTGTGTGTAAGTCTCTCATGTATGCGGGTGCCCAAGGAGGCTAGAAAATGGCATTGAATCCTTGGGTGCTGAAGTGGTGAAGTTCCCTGACTTGGGTGCTGAGAACTGAACTCAGATCCTCCACAAGAGAAGCAAACACTCTTAACGGCTAAGTCACCTCTCCAGTTGTCTACCTTGGAGTATATAAATTTTCTGCGGGTATTTGGGAAATGCCAATGCCCATGCTTAGGTTAGGAGGAAGGACTTGTGTGGTCACCTCTTCTATTATATTGGGCTTTGCAAAGAGCTTTGGTACTCACGTGTCTTAGGGTTACTATTGCTGTGATGAAACACATGACCAAAACCAACTTGAGGAGGAAAGGGTCTAGTCGGCTTATACTTCCACATCACTGTTCATCATTGGAGGAAGTCAGGATGAGAATTCAAACAAGGCAGGAACCTGGAGGCAGGAGCTGATGCAGAAGCCCCAGAGGAGTGCTGCTTACTGGCTTGCTCTCTGTGCTTGCTCAGCCTGCTTTCTTATAGAATCCAGGACCACCAACCCAGGTGTGGCACCACCTACAATGGGCTGGGTCTTCCCTCATCAATCACTAATTAAGAAAATGCTCACTGGGCAATGGGGGCACATGCCTTTAATCCCAGCACTTGGGAAGCAGAGGCACGCAGATTTCTGAGTTCAAGGCCAGCCTGGTCTACAGAGTGAGTTCCAGGACAGCCAGGTCTACACAGAGAAACCCTGTCTCGAAAAACAAGAAGAAGAAGGAGGAGGAGGAGGAGGAGGACGAGGAGGAGGACGAGGAGGAGGAGGAGAAAGAATGCTCTACAGGCTTGCCTGCAGTCTGATCTTATGGAAGAGTTTCCTTAGCTGAAGTTCCCTCTTCTCAGATGACTATAGATTGTGTCAAGTTGACATAAAACTGTCAGGCACAACTGACCCCTTATCAACTTGATACACAAATGTTAAACTACAACTTTTCCTCTTTTTTCATTCCCAAGATCACATATTAATAAAAACATCACAATATAAAATATGTTTTAATATAAAATATTTTACAAACTTAAAAACTGGTTTCAAGTGATCCTTTTCAAGAGTCAGGTGTGGCGGTTAACATTTTATACATGTACATATGTTCCTGTGGCCTCACAGTCTGGGACATTCTAGACCATGGTAAGCTCTTCATAATAAGGAAGAGATTCCACACTTAGCTCTCCATTGACAGCAGTCTGTAGAAGTGTTATCCTGGCTCCTGGTGACATTGCCTTTCTCAAACCACGAGGTGGCTGTTAGGTCCAAAGGACACGCCAATTCCCTAAGGCAGTCCAAATATCCAGAAAGGAACTCAACCTGGACTAAAGGAGGACTTTGGATGGTTAGATAAAAGCCAATTTCCTCAGGAAATTGTGAGACTGGGTCCCATCTGCCCTTACCTCTGGCAGAGGGAGACATGGTTGCCTGTGGGGCTGGCTTATCAGTATATTAAACCTTATGTTGGTATTATAAGTACCTGTGACACATTTCAAAGTCCATGCTGGCCTCTTCCTTTCCCCTAAACCACCTTCAGCTTACAGGCTCCCCCACCCCACCCCCAATCTCTCATTCTCCTTAAGATCCTCTGTATCCTCATTGCATTTTCCCTATCTTCTCCCCTCTGTCATTTGCCCTTCTCTCACTGATAGCCTTTACCATGTTCAGTCTATTTTTTTTCTTCTCTCTGCTCTAGAATCTTCCAGATGCCTCTGGCTGTTCTCTCATATGGACAACAAAAACCATCCCCTTAATCATTCCGTGGAGTGGCCATGTGGTCAGTTTATACAGTGACTCTATTTAATGAACAGATGTAGGGGTGCATCTGTCTCTTCCCCTGCCTGTATGCATGACTGTCTTGGTCAAGGAGCTTTGCCCGCTAAGACCAGAGATGGTGGAGTCCATGGAGTAGACCTTTACAATCTGAGGGTCTTGTTTTTGACCTCACTAAAGGCATTCATGTTGTGTTTTATAAAAAAAAAGAAAGAAAGAAAGAAAGAAAGAAAGAATGTGTTTTATTTAAAAAAAAGAAAGAATGAACTAGGATATATTTGGTAGAGGCACGGTAAGGTGAGGTGGAAGGGGGTGCCTCTGCAGCCCATGCTGAGACAGCCCTTTCCCCTAAGGTACCAGCCATGTGATGGATGAGGAGTTGAGGACGGGGTAGAGGTAGAGAAAGGCAGAAAGAGAGAAAGGGAGGGGGAGGAAGAAGAGAAGGAGAAGGAGGAGAAAAGGAGAGAGAGAGAGGAGAGGCCAGTCAGGATCCTGAAGAGAGAGGGGGAGAGGAATGGGGAGAGAAAGGACAGAGAGAGTAAGAGAGACAAGAGGGGGCAAGCAGCCCCTTTTATACTAAGTCAGCTCACCTGGCTATTGCTAGGCTGTGGGGAAAAGCCTAAAAGGAATGCTAACAGTTCATTTATTTTTTATCTGCTTTTGAACTTAATCAGAAATCACATCTCCGAGTGAGGACTGCAGATGCTCCACAGGGAAGTTCCAACCTCAAACTCCAAAGATATCAGGTAGCACAGGCCTAGATGGCAGCATCTACATCCAGATCTTTCCCAAGAGGAGAGGGCAACTCCAGGCAGCTGACCCCACCCATCTCTCTTGAGTTATCCCTCTGGCCTTTGTTAAGCCTGGAAGGAAGCCTTGGAGCCAGCTAACCTGGGTTGTGACTGATCTGACTGGTTTCATGCTTCGCCTGAGGCAGTAACTCAAGTGAATGATCATTTATCATCTACAATAGTATTAAATATATTCACAGTGCTTTATAGCCAGTCTTTAGAAGTTTTCTTTTTTGAGAGATGGGGTCTTGCTACATAGACCAGGCTCAGGCTGGCCTTGAGTGCGCGCGCGCGCGCGCACACACACACACACACACACACACACACATACAATCTTTTTTTGAGGTCCTGGAGATTGAACCCAGGACTTCATGCTTGCTTAGCAAGTGCTCCCCCACTGAGCTGTATCCCCTCCCCAGCTCAAGATCTTGTAGCCTTACTCCTCCCACCTCGGCTCCCCCAGGGCTAAGATTCCAGGCCCATGACTTTGTGCTCCATCTGGCAGAACTGGGAGAGTATACTCACCAACACTGGTTTTCCCTTTTCCTCCTTGCCCAGCCTTACCGACCCACCCCCCAGTTCCTGACAGCTACCTTTCTACCTCTGTCTTTGGTCTTTGGCTATTCTACATTGTTCTCAGAAGTAAATAACATATAATGTGTTGTTTTGTTATTTCTTATGCTATTAGGTGTCTCTCTAGGGAAAATGTAAAATTACTGTCTGCCTCCAACCTGCGATGGCACCAACAGCCAAAAAGAATGACTCATACAAGCTTACCTGGTGGGTAAAATGAGCTTACTAGGGTTGCTTACGTCTACCGAGCTTCTGTTTTCTATGACTCAGGAGCAAGCCTGGCTTAGATCACTGCCCAGAGTCAGAGCGGCACAGACAGAATCAGGCTCTGGCAAAGGTACATGTTCACACGTACTCTGCCCTTTCCCTTATCACCTCATCAGGGACTCAGCCAACACTGTCTGCCTGTGTGGAGGATGCCCCTTTTCACTGCCGTCTGGCGAGCAGATCACATAAATTGCAGCTTGCAACAAAATGGAGTTGCCCCGAGGAGTCGGGAGATAAGTCTCATTACATTGGCATGCTTCATAAAAGTGTCTACCCGGTTCGCTTGTGTGGAAGTGTGGGTCAGAATTTCCTCCTACGACAGTAATATTTCATTGTATATAACATACTGTTAGCTGTCATCTGCCATCAATTCTAGTACAGTATCATGTGTAACAGTATCAGGATTGCTAACCCATACAGCCCCTGGGAAACAGCTTTGTTGAAGAGTACAGGGCTTTGTAGGCTTAAGGACTTGCTGGCTGTATGCCTCAGCTGTGCATCACTGTAACAAATGTCTGCGATAATCAAATTCTTTAAAATAAAAAGCTTCTCTCTCTCTCTCTCTCTCTCTTTCTCTCTCTCGTGTGTGTGTGTGTCTGTGTGTGTGTGTGTGTGTGTCTGTGTGTGTGTGTGTGTGTCTGTGTGTGTCTGTGAATTCAGGGGGCTTCAGAGTCCAGAAGAGGGCATCAGATCCCCTGGAGATGAAGTTACAAGTAGTTGGAAGCTGCCCAACTTAGGTGCCAGGAGCTGAGCTTGGGTCCTCTACAAAAGCAGTACAAAGTCTTAACAGCCTTGGATTCATAGTGACGCTGCTTTCCAGGTGCTAAGATTATAGGTATGTGAGTTCAAGGCTAGACAACATATAAACAGTGAGTTCTAGGCCAGCCACCAGTGTTACAGTGATATCCCACCTCAAAAACAAACAAAAACAAAACAAAGAAAGATTTACAATTCTCAAGCTTCTAGGATCCCAATTTTCTCTCCAAGGGCATGCTTTTAATTGATGGAATACTTCTGGGCTGGCTAATTTTATGTCCAATTGACATAGGCTAAAAGGCATCTAACTGAGAAAACGCTTCTATAAGGCTGGACTGGAAACAAGTCTGTAGAACATTTTTTGTCTTGTATGGAGGGGACCCTTGGGCTGACAAATTTGGGGGTGGGGGTGGGGCAGCCGCCGTGCTGGGCACCGGGCGCCACCAGGTGGTGGGGGAACCAAAGGGACGGAAGAGAATGACCCGAGTCCTGCCAGAGGTCCAGTACTCTGGGCTGTGGATGTGGGTGTCTGTCTGTGTGCTCTACTCCCCACGTTGGTGTCTGGATCCCAGTTCGCAGAGAGCAGAGGGGGACATCTTGCGGGGGGGGGGGGGAATGTCCTTGGGCCTCACGGAGGCCAAGGATGCAGGTTCTAGCCCCTGGGTATCACAGGTGCTGCTGGACACCATGGAGGAGCTAAGAACGAATTGTGGGCCCCAGAGCAGACTCTGGGGGTGAAGGGAGAAAGGGGACCAGGAAAGGAAGCGGTTGCCCAGTGGTTTGGGTCTGAGCGGGCGCGAGCCGGAGTTCTCAGTTCAATCTCGAGGCTGCAAACGCTGGGCCCACACAGCACATCTAGTTGAAAGGAGGCAGTGCATGATCGTAAGATGTTTTGTTATAGAAAGGAGAGAGAAGGGATAGGAAAGGAGAGGCTGGCCGTGGCCACGTGGAGAGAAGTGGGAAGGAGAGTTAGGACAAGAGTAAGAGGTTAAGAGAGAAGAAAGACTGAGAAAGAAAGAAGGGGAGGGGCAAACCGGCCTTTATATGGTGAGCTGGGCTACCTGTCTGTGGGGCAGGGCATACCTGGCCATGGTCAGATGACAGTGAGGGTGGAATCCAGCCAGAACGCTGGGAGCTGGGGCGTTGTCTAGCCATAGAATAATGGAGTGACAGCTCATGGTGCCAGTCATTTATGTTTGGGAACGTGTCTCCACTCTTTCGTCCCTTGTGGAATCTTTCACTGGGTCTCCGGAAGTTAAGACTTTCTCAACCAAAACGCAGACTGCTTTTCACGGCCCAACAGGTGGGGTGGGGACTCCAGCTTGGCTTATCTTAGCAGTGATTGTCTGAGAGTGCAGCGAGCGCAGAGGGGCCTTCTTCAGGAGACTTAGTCAGTGCAGCTCTGTAGACAAAACCTTCCTCCATGCTCTCCGTGGCAGTGCTTAATGGGAGAAACATTTGCTTGTCCATACTGTTTATTGACTATTCGTCGTGGGAAATGGGTGCACACCACTTCCTTGGGGTGGACCAGAGATTAAATACCTTTTGCAGGAAGGAACGTCCAGGAAGGGAAGCTTTTTGGCGAAACCCCTAGAGCCTATCTAGACACTTCATTGGAATGGAGAATTCTGTTCTGTGATATGTGACCTTGGGTCATGTCCCTATATGGGGAGTGTGGTCATGTGTTCCAGGCTAGGAATCTGGTAGGGAGCAGGGAGATGCCTACTGTCCTCAGATGGGTGCCTGGGTGTCTGAACCCACTCAACCTTATCAAGTTTCCTGGCAGGGTCCACTACCCCACACAGTCTGGCCTTGAACTTAGAGATCCACCTGCCTCTGCCTCCTGAATGTTGAGATGAAAGACACGAGCTGCCGGGCGGTGGTGGCACAAGCCTTTAATCCCAGCACTTGGGAGGCAGACGCAGGCGGATTTCTGAGTTCGAGGCCAGCCTGGTCTACAGAGTGAGTTCCAGGACAGCCAGGGCTACACAGAGAACCCCTGTCTCAAAAAAACCAAAAAAAAAAAAAAAAGACATGAGCCACCATACCCAACTAATTAGGTTTTCTTTTGGAAGGGAGGCAGTTTGAAACAGGGGTCTCTTTGCTTAGCTCCAGAGCATTTTCTTAATAAGTGACTGACATGGGAGGAACCAGTCCATAAGAGTGGGGCTACCGTTGGGCTGGGTCTATAAGAAAGCAGGCTGAGCAAGCCAATGAATGCACTACTCCTCTGTGGCCTCTGTCAGCTCCTGCCTCCAGGTTCCTGCCTTGTTTGAGTTCTCATCCTGACTTCCTCCAATGATGAACAGTGATGCGGAAGTGTAAGCCGAATAGACCCTCTCCTCCCCATGTTGCCTTTGGTCATGTGTTTCATTACAGCAATAGTAACCCTAAGACAATCTCCAGTGAGGCCTCACTGCATCAGGTTTCTACCACCTCCTTCTAGGACCAAGCTTGCAACTGACTTTCTATACATGGTCACTTGGGGAAAAGTATCTGAACTAAGATGGGGACTGTAGCTCAATGGTAGGACACTTGGCTGGGATGCACACAACCCTGGGTTCAATCTCTGGCATGGAAAAGAATCCAAACTGTAGAATCATCCCAGTCATGTGTTTGTTCTAACAATCTCCTAAATGGCTTCTTTTGGATTTATTTTTATTTCATGTGTATGAGTGTTTTGCCTGTATGTATGTACATATATCATACATGTTCCTGGGTCCCAAGGAGGCCAGAAGAGGATGCCAATTTCCCAGAACTGGAATTACAGTCCTGAAGCACCATGTGGGTGCTAGGAACTGAACCTGGGTTCTCTGCAAGAGCATCAAGTACTCTCAACTGCTGAGCCACCTCTCCATCCTGTCTAAATGACTTTTTAAACCTTTGTGTATAGCAAGATCCACTCTTTGTGGCAAAATTCTGCAAGTTTTAGCAAATGCAGAGCGCCACAAATATCTCCAGTGTATCATGCAGTATAGCTTCACTGCACACAGCCAAATGACAACAGAAAATCCCTGCTTTACCGAGTTGTATTCCGAACGCTCGGAAGCTACTCAGCATGTCTTCTGTCAGGGGAGTCTCTGCCTTTCCTCATCCAGTTCTAGGTAGCTCTTCATCTGAAGATGGATGCTTGGCTGGCCCCATCCCTTGGCTATGGCAGAATTCCTTTTAAAGGGGAAGAAATGAGAACAGTTATTGCAGCTCCATCACAAAGGAATGACAAATAAGTTGTTGATGGTGTGGCTCAAACATGACATGGGAAGGCAGGTCAAAGGCCAGAAGAGGCCATGTGGAGCAGTTTTGAATGATGTGGTGGATAAGGATCTTCAGAACTACACCTCATAAGTGGCAGGTTTTTTCAGACAAAGGAATTAGGGCACAAAGAAATCAAGTAGCGTATCAGAAGTTAAACAATGCCTAGTGGCAGTAGCTCTGAGACTCAGAACCAGACTGAGTGTTGCCAGAGGTGGTGGCACACATACCATAATCCCAACACTGGGCAGAGAGAGATAGGAGGCACTCCACTTTCAGACCCATTTAAGCTGCATAGAAAGACCTTAATTCCTTTGTCTACAAAATAGAAACATTTACAGTATGGTATGTATTACTATTGAGAGTGAGATCTCTAGAGAGAAGTAATTTAGTATACTTAAAACCCTAAGAAATTCCTATTGTCATCACTAAGATTTTGATTTGAAATGAAAAATAAGTAGGATTTGATTTTGTAGGAGAGAGACAACAGCCAGACATGGGCAAAGACACAGGGGCACATGTGCTCTGGAAGCAGGTTCTAGAATTAATACATAAAAACGTGAGATATGTAACACATTTGAATTATTTCTGATTTTCATGCATGTGTGCATTAAAAGCAATATATTGCTTTACTCATATTGACTATCTGAAATAAGTTATGCCTTAACCACACACATCTATTTCTCTATGATTTGCTTAACCTTAATTCTAGATTATTTTGCAGAGTTTCCTTGAAAACTTCTTACAGATACAGTCTGTGTTCCACTAACACTTTACCACGGCTTCCCAATGTCTTATCAGACTTACTGTGTGTGTGCATGTGTGTGTGCATGTGTGTGTGTGTGTGTGTGTGTGTGTGTGCATGCGAGAGAGCACGTGCACAAGGTCCTTCAAGGAAATTGGGACAACCTTGGGTTAGGTTCAGAGTCTCTTTATCAGTCTGCTGAATAGGGCAGCGGAGCTGGCCCACAAGCTTCCAAGGAGTCTCCTGTCATTGTCATCTTCCCACAAGAGTACTGGGATTTCAGATGAATATGGGTGGTTTTTGTTTTTTGGGTTTTTTTTTTTAAGCTTTGGGGGATTTGCACTCAGATCCTTCTATTTTCACAGCAAGCATTTTTATACACAGAGCTCCCCTCTCAGCATCAACTTAGTTGCCTTGGCCATTACATTCGTAATGAGAACCCACGCTCAAGACTAGCACCTGAGCCAGAGTACTGTCACACACTAGAATAGACTTTTTTTTTTTTTTCGAGACAGGGTTTCTCTATGTAGCCCTGGCTGTCCTGGAACTTACTCTGTAAACCAGGCTGGCCTCGAACTCAGAAATCGACCTGCCTCTGCCTCCTAAGTGCTGGGATTAAAGGCGTGTGCCACCACTACCACCACCACCATCACCACCTCCCGGCTTAGCATAAATTTAACAGTGCGGAGAAATGTGGTCCAGATTTGATTGGCTGAAGCACATAACACATTTTGGGGAGCACAACTCTCTTTTCCATGCTTCAAGGCTCCAGGAACTCTCCTGATCAATGACTTCCTAAAATGTTGCCCCCGACAAAAAGGACCTTTGTCAGCACTCCACCTTTAGCAGTGGGGTACTCCAGTGACACTCATGGCTCTTCAACTTACATAATCCTATTGCTAAATTGACATAGAAAACTCTGAACAAGCAAGTAGGCTTCATTCAATGGATTATTTAAAAGGTCAAGAATTTGGGGGTTCCTTCACATAGAATTAAGAGTGCTTCAAATAAGTGAAGTATTCTGTCAATAGCATTTGTTACAGATTGTCCTGGATCTTTGGATGCAAGGGAAATGAAAAATTCTGAATGCCAATGACATCATTAAAATCTCCGTATTGCTCCGTTAGAAACCAGAAACGCTGACACAGGCAACGCTTCAGGACAATTGCCACAGTCTTGATGGAAGACACTGGGTGCTATTTGTGCAGCGACAGCTGACACCTTCTATAAAAATCACTCGTGCTTTGCCTCAACTTTGAATAACTGCTACATGTACTTTTGTGGAAACATTCACCAAGAGTTTTCTCTGTATTATCGCTAACAAAAGCAACGTTTGCCTATTAACTGCTCACTCCGTAAAAGACTGTGAAATCTGTTAAGTTTCTCAAGTCTCATCTGGAAAGGTTTCTACTTGCAATAGCCTTACAAGCAAGCCTTCTCTGTGAGAAAAATAAGAGCATAGAGGGCAAGCTGTCTCTGCATGCTGATCACCTGTGTTGTGGCTACCGCATGCTAAGTGAGCACTCCGTGATGGTGTGATAAGAAACGGGGTCACTGCTCCCTTTATTTTGGCAACAGGTCTTATTTCAGCATTTGAAATGTGCTTTCAAGTTTAGAACTGGAAAATACAGGACTGGTGAGATGGCTCGGCGCTCTCCCTGAAGACCCAAGTTTGATTCCTAGTACCATATACATGTCAGTTTATAACTCTCTGTAACTCTAGTCCCAGGGCACCAGACACACATGCAGACAAACTATCTGTACACATAAAACAAAAACATTCCTCCCAAACTAGAAAATGCTTCTAGCAGTTCAGGTGGGGAGTTCTTACAACCTCTGCTACCACTCCCCTCCCACCCGCCTCAGCTTTCTCCTCTCATACCCCGCCCCACCCTACCCCCTCCTTCTTTTAAGATTGTCTCAATATTATGTCCCAATATTATGTCTCAATATTATGTCTCAATATTATGCCCCAGGAAACCTTCAAACTTAGTCTTCTTGCTCCAGACTCCTGAAAACCGAGAATAAAGGCTTGCACTGTCATGCCTGACTTTCACTATTGTCTTAACCTGGATTTCTATTAATTAAAACTTTATGCGATTTGCAGTTCCCGTAGTACAAATGAAGAAACTATACATTTTTAAAATTATTATTGTAAATTCACTATGTAGGAGAGGATGGCCTAGAACTTCCTCTATAGACCAGGCTGGCCTCAAACTCATAGAGATTTTCTTGCCTCTTTCTCCCAAGTGTTAGGATTAAAGGCCTGCACACCACTCCTTGGCTCATGTATTTTCTTTATGCCTGTTGATATGTGCTAGTTTATTTTAGTCTTCCCACCGTTTTTATATTATACGAACAACTGCATGATGCACTAGGAGCGTAACGGTGTTCTTTCAGCACTCGATAAATATTCATAACTAAGAAATTATGTTTCCCCCTGGCATTTATGGGTTCCTAGATGAACAAATTAAAAAAAACAAACAAACCAAAAACCAAAACAGTTAATAGAAGCCACTGTAAGAATGGAAGATACTGAATTTGCTAAGAGCATAAGTGTTTTCTTTCATCAGTCACTCACAAGTCCGAACTTGCAGGAAACCATAAATGGGGATGGTGGAAGTGTGTAGGTTTCCAGCTGTTAAGAGTTTCATAAAGCTGAAGTTGGCACCTAGTGCAAAAAAGCGGAAAAAAAAAACCTTCTTGTTTGCCAGAAAGAGACATCTGCGCATGGTCACAGAGTCTCTTCAAGAGCCTAGAATTGTTATTATGAGGCTTTTGGGAACTTGGCATTCTGAGCAGACTTTCAAAAGAGGAAGAGTGGAGGCATCTCAGGACTTTCAGCTGTGTTAGCTCATCAGCTTAAGACTGCCTTTGACGTCACCAGAAGTCCTCGCTTATTGGCTGATGTCGGGGGGCGGGGGGTGCTTCTGTGATTGGCTGTCTTTTTAACTCTAGCTCCGGAGCAGCGTAGTTACTGGAGTGAGGCAGTCTCTGACTGGCTGAGGTTAAGGACGCTTGCGCTGTTATCTTCTTTAATTAATGGTGGCTACTGTTGGGATTTCTGCTGAGAACAGCGCTTTCCTTCCTGAGTATGGATTTAATTCTAGGTCTTCCCGTCTGTTCTTCCCTGGCCCACTCTGCTTCACAGCAGAAGGAGCTTTTCAGTTCTTTATTTGTGGAGATAATAAGCTTTTCAGCAAAGCACAGCCACTAAAGTGATTTAAGTGCCCGTTGCTGTGGAAGAAAAATAGCACGGGCAGATTTTTCGAATGCATTGAAAGGCAGAAAGGTCTTTCGTGTGTGTGTGTGTGTGTGTGTGTGTGTGTGTGTGTGTGTGTCTAGATAAAAGTCAATACAAGTCATAGGACAAAATACACGACGTACTCAGTATATGCAAGCAACTGTTCGAGAAAGGGGTGGGGAAAGTAGAGGAAGTCTTAGGCAACACAAGGAAAAGAGGATTCTTATCTCTCTCTTTTTAAAAGATTTATGTATTTATTTCTATTTCTATTTTATTTTTATTTTTTTTGAGACAGGGTTTCTCTGTGTAGCCCTGGCTGTCCTGGAACTCACTCTGGAGACCAGCCTGGCCTCGAACTCAGAAATCTGCCTGTCTCTGCCTCCCAAGTGCTGGGATTAAAGGCTATGCCACCACTGCCCGGCAAGATTTATTTATCTATTTTATGTAAGTACACTGTAGCTGTCTTCAGACACTCCAGAAGAGGGTGTCAGATCTCATTATGGATGGTTGTAAGCCACCATGTGGTCACTGGATTTGAACTCAGGACCTTCGGAAGAGCAGTCAGTGCTCTTAACCTCTGAGCTATCTTTCCAGCCCCCCTTTATCTCTTTTTAAAAGAGCCAGAATTTTAAAAGAACCACAGTGGAAGATTGGAAAAGGTTCATCAAAACCTGACCAGTTTGGTGCAGCTATAATATAGAATAAAATGCAACCATTGGAAAGACACAGTTAGGGGTGATATGATAGCTCAGTTGCCATAGTGGTTACACTGTAAGCATAAAGACCTGGGTGTGATAGCCCATGCTTGTAATCCCAGTGGTAGGGAGTCAAGAGAGCTAATAACTGGAGCTTATCCTATGGGACCAATAACAGATGGACTAGCCTATTTGGCAAGCTCTGGCCAATGAGAGATTTTGTCCTGGAAACAAGGTGAATATAGCACATAAGGACTGACAGCCAAGGTGATCCTCTGACCTTGATGTGCATATACATATGCACCTGCATGAAAACACACACAGAAGGACACATAGGTGTGGAGGCACAGGCATATAATAATCCCAGCTACTTGGAGTCCAAAGCAGAAAAAGTGTAAATTCAAGGCTTGTCTGAGCTATGGAGTATATTCAAGGCCAGCTTGAGCAACTTTGTAACCCTGTCTCAAAAGAAAAAAAAAAGATAACAATAATAATAACAAAATCATGCAAATTCGGGGTTGGAAAGATGGCTCCAAAGTTTAGAGCACTTGTTGCTCTTGCAGAGGACCTGGATTTGATTCCCAGCACCCACATGTTACTCCATCAATTACTCCAGTTCCAGGGGATCCATTGTCCTCTTCTAACCTCCACAGGCACCAGACACACATGTGGCATACATACATACATACATACATACATACAGGCAAAGCATTCATACACAAAGTCAAATTTTATTTTATTTTTAAATTTTTTTTTTGGTTTTTCGAGACAGGGTTTCTCTGTATATCCCTGGCTGTCCTGGAACTCACTCTGTAGACCAGCCTGGCCTTGAACTCAGAAATCTGCCTGCCTCTGCCTCCCAAGTGCTGGGATTAAAGCTGTGTGCCACCACCACCCAGCCAAAGTCAAATTTTAAAAACACATGCAAAATGGGCTGAAGATTTAATTCAGTGTAACAGCATTTACCTAACATGGCTGAGGCCCTGGGTTCAATCAGAGTTGCAAAATAAGCCAATTAATAAATAAACTCAAAGGGCCTGGTCCTATAAACCTCTGTGAGGGTAATGTTTAACATAAGAATGTTGGTATATTTCTTTTGCCCTTTTTTTGCATATTTTATTCTCTACCTCCCTTCTAACCTGTATTCCACCCTAATCCCTTCCAAGCCCCCAACAATGGGTAGGAGAGAAAGAAGGTTAGATGGGAAAGGGGGCAGAGACATTTTTAGACTACTTTGTGCTTACTAGAGACAGCATGTTTCTTGGAGTTAGTCCAATCTTCATCATCAGGGAATCTCATTACCACTTGACAACCCAAAACAGCAGGAACCAGCAGCAGCAGGGGGAGGAGCAGCCTCCACAGGCCCTCCATGGGATCTCTCACTTTATACTCTCTCCAGAGTCCCCAGAATTAAACTATCTACAGCTTGAAAAGATCACGCCCCTGCTAGTGCATGAGGCAAATCATAATCACCCGCTGTGCTGTGAAGCAGCCTCTTATCCCTCACCTGGGATCAGAAGTGTGTTCACATAACATAACTGGACTTTCAAAGAAACCAAAATTCTCACTACAGAAGAATGTTAAAATATGCTTAACCATCAGAAGTAAGAGAACCCCAATGATTCTGGATACCCAGACTGTCTGGAAAGACATTGGACGCTGGGGGAGAGGACTATATGCAGAAGGACTCTGGATCCTTCTGATGCTGTTTGATCTATTTACGCTTAGTGACATATTGCTTAAGACTGAGTCTTAAGTTCCCTACTTTGGCATTATGAACTGAAGTTCCCAGATAAAATCCACACTTGTGTGGAACATTCTACAGACTGATTGATTGACTCAAACTCCCTGATTTCGGACACCTGGGATCACAGAGGTTGGGAGCCAAATTGTCCTAGGCTATCTTCAGTCCCCATAACAGACATTTATTGCCAGCCTCTATGTGCAACCTAACATCCTGTGATTATTATGTACATCTTTCAGGGATGTACAAATATATCCCTAGCTTCCACCAATCCAAAGTATTATGAGCCAGTAACTGAGGACTAGATCAAAGATTTCCCAGCTTTGCTGTAACCCACTTACTTGGTATTTCTACCAATGTTTGAAAATGTCTTGACTTACAATTTTGTTTTTTCTTTTCTTCTCTCTTTCTCCTCCTCCTCCCCCTCCTCCCCCCTCCTCCTCTCCCTCTTCTTCCTCTCCCTCCTCTTCCTCCTCCCCCTCCTCCTCCTCTCCCTCCTCCTCCCTCCTCCTCTCCCTCCTCCCCCCCTCCTCCTCTCCCTCCTCTTCCTCCTCCCCCTCCTCCTCCCTCCTCTTCCTCCTCTCCCTCCTCTTCCTCCTCTCCCTCTTCTTCCTCCTCCCCCTCCTCCCCCTTCTCCTCTCCCTCTTCCTCCTCCTCATTTGTTGTTGTCTTGAGACAGGGTCTCATTATGGAGCTCTAGGTGTCCTGAAACTCACTCTGTAGAACAAGCTGGCCTTCAACTCAGAGATCTGCCACAGAGATTCACCTCTGCTTTCCAAGTGCTGGAACTAAAGTTATGTGCCACTACTCCTGGCTTTTACAACTTACTAATTTCTACTTCTTACCACAAAAGCTTCAAGAAACTGTTGCCATGTTGAAATACATTTGGGATAACCTAAACCTGTATTTCTAGACCATAGTCACCCATATTTGGCTCCAGAATAAACTCTTACCCTCTCTGAGGTGAGAGCAGTGGTTACATTGATAGCCTTAAACTTGTTTATCTAAGGACAATCTGGAACTTCTGATCCTTTCTGCCTCTACCTCCAGAGTTCGGAAAATGTTCATGCAGTCATGCAGTGCTGGAGAGATGAATCCAGGGCCCCCTGCATGGGAGGCAAGCACTCTACCAAATGACTTGTATCCTCAGCCTGAGAAACAACGACTTTAAAAATAAAGTGTGCTGCCAGGGTAGGAGGTATGGTATGGTACCTTGTGACACAATGATCTGATCATGTGAGCCTGGCCTAGTGGTCAGGGCATGAAGGGGAAGCATATGGTCAGGACGGGGTGGGGGTGGGGATGGGAGTGGGGTTGACAGACATGGAAAGTTGAGGCCTTTGTGGGTCGGGGAAGGTTGTTCAGGGTGCAGAGTCTCTTATACATAGCGCAGAACACAAGAAAGATTCTGGGTGAGAAAGGCCCTCTATGCTCAGGGCATGTTCCATGCTCGCCGAGACTGTGCTGAATCGACACTCAGCCAAAGAAGCAGAAAGCATTTTAATTATTGTGTGGAGTGATCACTTCCTGGCAACACTTCTCTGCTGATGGAGGCAAAAAATCACAAGGGAGTCTCCAGAGCATCCTAGGAATTTCACCACCATGCTTGGGAGTCAGCCTGCTTGAGGATAGTAACGCCTTTCCTACAAGAACCAGGTCTCTGCAGTACAAGCTGTGTGACAGCAAGGCAGGGACGAAGTGCGTGCGGAGTCATCCTCCTCAGAGCCTCTGAGCACTACTGTGTCCTGGCGGGGCTCTGGGCACTTCGAACACATTGTCTTTTCACTTCGAACAATCCTACGTAAGGCTACTCTGGTTTTACTCACAAGAAGGCATACACAGAGGCACATAAGGCCACTCAAAGACACCTTGATAGTCAATGGCTGGCTCTGTGGGCTGTTCTCAGGCTCTGTGTGCTCATACTGTGCCTGCAGCATTGCCTTAGAAACTATCAAATCTTCTGGGGAAATCTGTGCGTTCCCCTGGACCAGGTAAAGAGTCCTGTATGTCATGGTAGCTTTTGGAACATGAAATATTTTTAAATGTTTAATACATATAACATGAATGGACATCCTAATCATTTTTTTAAAAAGATTTACCTATTATATGTAAGTACACTGTAGCTGTCTTCAGACACCCCAGAAGAGGCAGTCAGATCTCATTACCGATGGTTGTGAGCCACCATGTGGTTGCTGGGATTTGAACTCAGGACCTTCAGAAGAGCAGTCAGTGCTCTTAATTGCTGAGCCATCTCTCCAGCCCCATCCTAATCATTTTAAAAAATCTTATCTTCAGCTATCTTCTGTCCTCTAAATAACCATATTCGTGTTCCTCTATATACGACCCGACATTCTTGAGCCCATTAGGTAAATCCTTTTGGAATGTACAAATGAGCCCCTGGCTTCCACCAACCCAGAGACTGAGTGTCATCAAATAACATCTGAAGCCTGCCAGAAACGTAGCCCATTTTGCTAGCACTCTGTTTCACCAACCAATTTGAAAGTGCCTTGATCTATAACTTTCTCTTGTTCTCTCAGTGTAAAAATATCATGAAATTGTTGCTATGTTGGAACATGGTATTTGAAATAACTTGAATATGCATTCCCAGACCACAGTCACTCATATTTGGTTCCAGACTAGAGGAAAAATCATTTCCATGACTGTCTGATCAAGCAAGCTTTATTCAGAAGTGCACAAACTGATTGCTCAGATGGTGTCTCACCCTAAGTCAGGATTTCAGAGAGCAGCCCCTCACTGGCTTTTAAGGTCCCCTTTATGGGCAAAGGTTAGGGTTGATAGCTTTTGAGATAATTAGGTGTTAGCACTTGGACAGAATAGTGGGGGGCTCAGGGTTCAAGACCACCTGTGGAATAGATAAGTGTGAGAATACATTGTGTGGCCCGGGAGTCATCACAGGTGTTCCAGAGTTTAGCAAGGCAAAAGGGTGGGCACATGTCATGGGGCTGTAGGTTCATCATAGCAGGAAAACAGTTTGCAGGATACCCTAGGTTTAGGGAACAGAAACAGAGTATTGTAAGGTATGGAGACTTAATAGCAATGTGTAACAAGAGTGAGGTCCAGGACAGCCAGGGCTACACAGAGAAACCCTGTCTCAAAAAAACCCAAAAAAACCCAAACAAAACAAAACAACAATGACAACAACAACAACAAAAACAATGTGGTGGGGCTGGCAAGATGGCTCAGCGGGTAAGAGCACTGACTGCTCTTCAGAAGATCCTGAGTTCAAATCCCAGCAACCACATGGTGGCTCACAACCACCCGTAATGAGATCTGATGCCCTCTTCTGGGGTGTCTGAAGACAGCTACAGTGAATTACGCCAGAGTGAGCCGGCTGGAGGGAGCAGGCCAGCAGAGGTCCTGAGTTCAATTTCCAGCAGCCACACGTATGGTGGCTCATGGCCATCTGTACAGCTACAATGTACTCATACACATAAAATAAATAAAATAAATCTTAAAAAAAAAAATGTGGCTCCTGTTTTGCTTCCACGGGTTGTGTTTTTATGTTGACACTTAGACATGTATCACACTTAAATATAAACAATTACACATTTGCTTTCAGTGTTGGGGATCAAACTCAGAACCTCATACATGCTAAGAAAGTACTGTCACTAAGCTACACTTCCAATCCTATGCCCAATTTTAAATTAAATGCATGTGAATTTATTTAATCCATACTTTATTATTCATTATTTATTTATTTGTTGTTGCCGTTTGAAACAGGATCTCACTATGAAGCTCTGGCTACCCTGGAACTCACTATGTAAGCCAGACTGGCCTTAACCTTAGAGAGATCTGTCTGCTTCTGCGTTCCAAGCACTGGCATTAAGGACATGCACCACCATGCTCAGCTCAATAAATACATTTTAAATTTTTTAATTAAAAATTTGCTAGTGTACCACTAAAATCCTTAAGTATATATACTCTACCTCAGGAATGCTTAGAGTAGTTCCAGTCTATGGTTGAGCCACCCTGATAGCACTCGGTCTGGGAAGCTAAGCAGGGTGAGGTCTGGTTAGCACTTGGATAGGAGGTGTGTGTGAGGGAGGTGGGTTCCCCTCAGGCTTAAAGTGTACAAGGACCAACAGTGTCTCACCCTTCTTAGCGAGCATATGGGGAGCTTGTATGACTTCTAGAGTGTTCTCTTAAACCCAAGCACAATTATAAAACACTGGGGACTGAACCCAGGGCCTCAAATACCAGGCGAGTACTATACAGAGCTCCTGAGTGTCTGGCCTTGCATTTTTCACTCACACTGGTTTCAACATGCTTTGCCACACATGCTGGGTCACACGTCTAGTCTACAGGAAGGGTTGCCTTTAAACCACTGAGCTATGTCCCGGGTCCCAGAGTAGGTAGTTGAACTTAGTAGTCACAGGCAGCTTTATGGTTGTTTTAATTCAATTCTCTTTTTTAAAGCTATATATTTACATTTTTTGAAGTGTAACTTTCACGTATTAAATTAGATGGACTACTCAGTTTTCATTTAGTAGTTTTTTTGGTTTGGGGTTTTGTTGTTGTTGTTGTTGTTGTTGTTGTTGCTGTTGCTGTTGCTATTGCTGCTGCTGCTGCTAGCTTGTTTTGTCGCAAGGTTAGCCCGCTAAGCTGCTTTAAAAGCCAAAATGACCTTGAGTCTTTGGCTGGTCTACCTCTACTACTAAGTGCTAGGATTAAAGCAGCCCTGTGACCCAATGTTATGGTACTAGGACTGATCTCAGGGCAAGCATTCTAACTGGGTTAGATTCTCAGCCCTAATTTTTTTATTTAAATATACCTTGATACTTAAGCTATAACTAGCTCAAAATGAAGTCTCACACTGCTTAGCACAGCAGCCACCAGCTGCATGCAGCTACTGCGTGTTTAGTTGTAGCTGAGGTGCACCATTGGCAACTGGGTACCAGAAAAGTAATGCAGAACTGATTTTTTTGCTATTAATTAATATTCAAATAGGAACTTTGTGTATATTGTACTAAATAAAGCCTTTATTGTCTCCTGTTTTTTTGTTTATTTGTTTGTTTGTTTGTTTCAGGTTTTTTATGGCTAGTGGATATTTTTAAGATTTGCTGCTTGTATTTCTTTGAGAGAGACTAATGAAGAACAGCGTCCTTGGACTAAAGCTGCTTCCTCATCAATGCCACCTCTTTTTTTTTTTTTAGATGTATTTATTTATTTATTTATTATATGTAAGTACACTGTAGCTATCTTCAGACACCCCAGAAGATGGCGTCACATCTCATTACAGATGGTTGTGAGACACCATGTGGTTGCTACGATGGAACTCAGGACCTCAGGAAGATCTTAACCGCTGAGCCATCTCTCCAGCCCCATCAACGCCATCTCTTAAGATAAACCTTGGTTGGTGTCACCCTCCACCCAGTCAGCTTTCATGTGACCTTCATAAAAGTGGAACCTAATTTTATGGTAACCACTCTTTCACGCTAGCCTCCTCCCAAACATTTAATCTGTAAAATCCACCCATCTTGTTTTGTAGCATTCTGTGAGATGGGTAGGCAATTTTTTAAAATTGTCCTATTACTGATTAACGTTAGTGTTGTCTCCAGTTTGAGGTTATTAGTAATGAAGCTCTGATAACAAGTTTGTATTTTTGGTGCTTAGAGAGCACCATGTCACGATGGCTCAAAAGCAAATATATCCAGTACTTTGAAATTTGAGTTTTTTTCCTAGGTTGTTGGGTATGTACTGAAAAGCTCCCCCAGAGCTGGACAGCAACTTCAAGTTATTGCTCCTGCCAAACACATGATGATGAAGGGAAACAACTCAACATCAAGCTATGTTACTAAGCCAGTTAACACTTTTCAGAACAACATTTTCATTTTACATTGGACTTTTAGGGATGTCACTCTGTTACAAGTCAGGGAGCTTCTGTCTGTAAAAGCTATCCTCTTGGTATTTAGGAAAGAAATTACTGGGTCATAGAATAAATAGATATTTTGCTTTAGCAGTACAGATAGTTTTCCAAAGTTGGCATTGCAATATATATATTTCTCCTCCTTGGTTCCGCCAGAGGCCATGTTGATGTCCCTGGTCTGGACTGTCACAGGAAACCATGTGAAAGTCCATGATCCATGCTGCCACTGGCTGCTAGGGGGAAGGGGATGTCTTTTGTGGGGGTTTTGATGACTACAGACTCATAACTAAGAATGAGAGGCACTGAAGGCTTTTGTGATAAAGCCTTCCTATCTCCTAAAAAAAGAAAAGGAAAGGAAACAGGCCTGAAAGAAGATATTGAAGAGAATCCTTTAAAATTGTGATAAAGGGGGCTGGAAAGAGGGCTCAGCGCTTTTGGGAGACCACTGGACTGCTCTTCTAGAGGTCCTGAGTTCAATTCCCAGCAAGCACATTGGCTCACAACCATTTGTCATGGGATCTGATACCCTCTTCTGGTGTGTCTGAGGAGAGCAGCAGTGTACTCACATAAAATAAATGAATAAATCTTTTTTAAAAATTATGATAAAGTTGCTGGAGTGTAATGCTTCACAACTGATGGTTTCTGGTGGGGGAGCTCAGTTTTCTTTAAAGGGCTGGCCACTGGAAGTTTGACCATGCTCCAGTGAGTACACAGGCAACACAAATTGGACTTGGTATATTTTTTTTCTTCTTTTGTGGGAGGGAGGGTGAACCTGGGAAAAATGAGGTGTGTGATCAGGGTGCACTGTATGAAATTCCCAAATAATTAATACAAATATTATGTTGGTGGGGTGTGGGGAAAGAATCCCAGGTCCTAGCTAAACTTGGTTATGAACACCTTTAATCTCGGTACGTGGGAGGCAAAGGCAGGTGGATTTCTGAGTTCAAGGCCAGCTTGGTCTATATATTGAGTTTCAGAACAGCCAGGGCTAGGTAGAGAGAAACCCTGTAACAACAACAACAACAACAAAGCCTGAGTCCAGGTCTTTCGCATCCTCACCAACTTTTTTTTTTTTTTTTTTTAACCCAGCCTACTTAGCACATAGTCTAGCTTTGAATTGAGATTAATTCTTAATATTTTCTTCTCTTTACAAGGAAACAGACACTCACCTATAAGGGACACTGTCCTAGTTAGCTTTAACTCTCAGCCTGACCCAGCCTAGAGTCACCTAGGAAGGAGATCTCCAACCAAGAGATTTCCAGATTAGCCTTTAGACACATCTGTGGGAGGTTGTCTTGATATTAACTGATACAGTCCACTTTGGGTGGCACCGCTCCATGGTGCATACGAAAAGCATCTAAGCCTAAGACTGGCAGTAAGCCAGCAAGCAGCATTCATCTTGGTTTCTGCTTCAACTTCCCATTTGAGTTTCTATCCCATCTTTCCTCAGTTACAACTATAACCCATAAACTGAAATAAATCCTCCCCTCCCCTAAACTGTTTTTGGTAAGAGTGTTTTATCACAGCAACAGAAAGGAAACTAGAGCAGAAATAGAATCAAAAGAAAAGATTAAAATTCCAGTGATTTGAAGTCTTACCAGGTACTAGTAACACACACACACACACACATATACATACTACCACACACACACACCACACACACACACACCACACCATACATACACCACACACTACACACCACACACACATACACACTACACACAATACATCACACACACACACCATACACATACCACACATACCACACATACCACACACACACACACACACCACACACATACCACACATACCACACATACACTACACACAACACATCACACACACACCACACCATACACACACCACACACTACACACCACACACACATCACACCATACACACTCTACATATCTCTGAGTCTATATTGACAGAAATGGCATCATAGTGCAATTATTTTTTCAACAATTTACTATAACCATCTTTCCGTGTCTATGAATATTCATTATAGCATAGTTTTAAAAGCCAAATAATATTCCATTAGGTGGATGTGTCATAGTTGAATCAATTCCTTTGCTGTGGAGCAACAGCCAAATTACAATGTTATAATAAACACAACGAATCTTTAATCACGTCCTTAAAATTTTCCAACAGTAGGGCTGTGTGTGCTGAATCACACTTTACATCCCAGTACTTGGGAAACAGGAAAGCAGATCTCTGTGAGTTTCAGGCCATCTCGGGCTACATAGTGAGACCCTGCCTCAAAAAATAAATAAAAACTTCTGAGAACAGAGTTGTTCATTTGTCAGGAATGGGTTACCTCTTTTTTAGTTGTTGGCCAATGGGGACACCTAGACCCCCTAAGCATTACAGGCTATTGTCAATACTCCTGGCTGTCCCCCAGAGCTTCGTGATAATACCCTATTGCTGAAGACATGACAGATCTGAACCACAAACACGGAGATCTCAAGCTGGTACTCCTCTGTGAGCCTCATCATTACTGGCTAGCATTACGGTTCTGGAAGGTACTATGCATGCTGACAATGAAAGGAGAAATTAAGTTTGAAGCTTAAAAATGATTACAGGCTGGAGAAAAACTCAGTGGGCCAAGCCTGTACCAAGTCTGTGAATGTCCAAACAAGCCTGAATAAAAGCAAGCTGTTAGACATCCCAAGGACATGTCCGGGGCCCAGACATACAAGGACGTGCCTGGGAAATGGGCCATCTGGTCCTCTTAGAGATAGTTTAAGGTCAGCCAGAAACTCCCGAATAGCACCCCCCTCTTAGGAATTTTCCACTCTGGTCTGCATGTACACTAACTAGTTAATATTTGTAGCAACCAATCATGTATAGGCTATGCTAATTCCTTTGTTCCCCTAGACCTCCTTCCTATAAAAACCCCTAACCCCTGAGCCTCGTGGTGGATCCCTCTGTCTCCTGAGTGAGATATGGGTCCACCCAGAGCTCCGATATTAAACTACCTCGTGTGTTTACATCAAGATGGTCTCTCGTGTTTCCTTGGGTGCGCGTTCTCCCGGGACTTGAGTGAGGGTCTCCCTTTGGGGGTCTTTCAACAAGAAGTGTGTGCATCAAGCTCGCCCAGCTGTGAACCTCGAAATCTACAACAATAACGGGTCTGGTAATACAGATCTACTCACGCAATAGTGGCATGGATAACCAACCACTTTCTCCTTGGATTAAAGACCTGCTCCATGAGATGGAACACGTGCTTGACACTACTAAAGGGCCGAGAAACTATGGCTACATAAGTCATAGGCACTAGGAAAAACCCCAATGCTATTATTCTGCTAAATTAACATAGTAATAAAATGACTTATTGCTATACTCATAGATCAGAACATCTTTCAACCCTCCTCATAGGAGCTTCTCCTTCGGTAGATACCAGTTAACTCAGATGGCCCCTCTCCCCAACAACTGGTCAATGTGTATAGTGCTCAGTCTTAAATTGGACATTCATATCATACCCTTCCCCCCAAGGCTCTGGGATCTTTGTAAAGAGGGAATGGAAAGTTTGTAAGAGCCTGAGATGACAGATAACATCAAGGAAACTGTTTTCTGGACACAAACAGGGCAAACACACAAATGAACTCACAGTGATTGTAACAGCCTGCACAGACAGACAAAAATCCCAGTATGCGGTTGGGAAGAGGGGACATGCAATTTCATGTGCTGAGGAGCTATTGGTATATGATAGTGGCTGGAAGAGAAAGGGTTGGTTTTCTTTAATGACATGATTCATGGTAGGTTGACTACACACCAGAGAAGACACCAATCTCAAGATTAGCTGAACAACACAAAGTAGACTCAATGAGGAAAGAAAGAAAAAAAAGTAATCTCGCAAATGGGTGGGAAGGGATAGGAGGGTTGAAAGGGTAGTAAGGGGAGGGGCTAGGAGGCATGGTCTTAGTTAGGGTTACTCTTGCTGGGATGAAGCACCACGCTGAGAGCTGTGTAGAGAGGAAAGGATTTATTCAGCTCACACTTCATCATCAAAGGAAGTCCGGACAGGAACTCAAACAAGGCAGGAACCTAGAGGTGGGAGCTGATGTCGAAGTCATAGAGGAGCTCTGCTTACACCTCATGGCCTGCTCAGCCTGCTTTCTTACAGAACTCAGGACCACTAGTCCAGGTGTGGCCCCCACCCACAATGCACTGGGTGCTCCTTTATCAGTCACTAATTAAGAAAATGCTCTACCGCAGGATATTATGGGACATTTTCTCAATTAAGTTTCCTTCCTTTTAGATAACTCTAGGAAATGTGAAGTTGACATACAATTATCTAACACAGCTAGGTGGTGGTGGCGCATGCCTTTATTCCCAGCACTTGGGAGGCAGAGGCAGGCAGATTTCTGAGTTTGAGGCCAGCCTGGTCTACAGAGTGAGTTCCAGGACAGCCAGGGCTATACAGAGAAACCCTGTCTCAAAAAACCAAAAAAAAAAAAAAAAAAAAAAAAAGAAACTCTGTCTCAAGAAAAAAAACATATCAAGCACAGATGCATATAATCAAACACATTATATGAAAATTTGCAAATATATTCATTATTAATAATTAAATATAATTTTAAAATATTTTAAAAATACATCATCAAAGTTGGGTGTGGTGGGGCATGTCTTTGATCCCACTCAGGAGGTAGAAACAGGCAGATCTCTGTGAGTTTGAGAACAGCCCAGTCTCCATAGTGAGTTCATAGCTGACCAGAGCTACATAGTAAAACCTTATTTATATTCTATATAATTTTTTTCTTTTATTTTTCTTAGTATTAATATTATTATTTGGGGGGCTGGAGAGATGGCTCAGTGGTTAAGAGCACTGATTGCTTTTCCAGAGATCCTGAGTTCAATTCCCAGCAACCATATGGTGGCTCACAACCATCTGTAACTGGATCTGATGCCCTCTTCTGGTGTGTCTAAAGACAGCAACAGTGTATTCATAAATAAAATAAATAAATCTTTTAAAAATATATATTACTATTGGGGACAAGATAGCTCTGGTTAATTCTGGAACTCTCTATGTAGACCAAGATGGCTTCGAACTCATAGAATTCTATATAGAGCACGCTCTTTATAGACAGGGTCAGAAGCAAGATTTTGATGGGACAATTCAGAATGGACTTCCCAAGATTCAGGACAAAATAGAGATGCTCAGAAGTCCAGGTGACAGAGTATAGCTCAGAAGGAGGAATCCAATCTCTCCATGAGGCTGAGAGTTGTTGGCCTCTCAGGAAGGCAGAGGCAGAGGCAACCTCTTGCCAAGAGACTACAGGGATAGAACCTCTCTGCTCTCACAGGGAGAAAGGGAGCTCTGTGAGGAGGGAGGGCAGAGTTTCTACTATGGCACCCATGGGCTATGGAGTCCACAGTCAAGTGGGTCACAGGAAGAAACAGGGAGGGGGTGCTATTTGAGAGGACACATTGGCCCATGGAGGAATACGATATTGGCAGGCCCTACAGGCAATTCTCCACTGTCCCACCTCACCCTCTTCCTTTCAGGAATAGGTTGTCTCACGGAGAAGCTGGCCACTTTCTGTGAAAATATATTTTCCTGCTTTTCTTCCAGCTACACATGCCTGTAATTCCAGCACTTGAGAGACAGAAGCAGAAAGAGCTAAAGTTCAGGAGCTGCCTGTACAGTAAGATCTTGTCTCAGAAAACAAAAGAAAGTAAATTTGCAGTAGACAAGGACATTGCATTTTAGATGGAATGCGCTAACAGGTGTAATTATGACGCCAGAGCTTAAGCAACACCGAAGAAAAGATCGACAGATATATGAAACTCAAATTCTGCGCCAGCAATTCCAGCTGCTCAGGAAACTGAGGCAGGAGGATCACCTATTTGAAGGCAGTTTCTCACTCTAGTGTTTGCTTGCCTAGGCTGTGCAGACACTCAACTTCAATTTCTAGTACTGCAATGAATGAATCTCTGGAAGAGAAAGACACATCGCATGACAAATAAAAACTGTAGAGAAATGTTTGTGACCTGTAAAAATAGGTAAGAGTCTAGGGTGGAGCTCAGTTGGTGGTGTGCTCAACCGCTGTACAGGAAGCCTTGGGTTGGATCCTCTCAGTATAAACAGGGTGTGGCGGTGCACAGAGGTTCAAGGTCATATTTTGCCATCAAGGACAGTCTGAAAAAGAAGAAATGAAGGGAACTAAATCTGAAACCCTTAAACAGATCTTATAATTTCATAAGGGGGCAGGGGCAGGGAAAGGACTCCCCAACAGGTCCTGGGTAGCTGGGTTGTAAAAGCGCAGACAGAATTTCATCTGCTGCATCTATGCTGATCACAGAAGAGCCCGCAGTCTGTGCTCAGATCGAGATGGCTGTAGATTTTAGCTCTCGACCTCATGGAAATACGCAAGCCTCTCAGCGGGCTCACACACCTCCTCCTCTCCACCTCCAGGCACTCGCGGTTCTCATTAAGGCACTTCCTGTGCTGTGTAGTGACTCACTGAGCTGGGGGTGGGGGTGTGGGGGACGGGGAAGGGGAGGAGAACGGGAGGCGGGGCGGGGCAGCTCCAACTCCTCCGCTTGGTGCAATGCTGAGCTCAAGCAGGATCTCTCCCCTAGGCGCAGACATCTTCTTACAAAAGGAGGAACGGAAAATTGAAACTGCAAAGTCGGCATCCTTCGGTCCTTACCACCTACCTACTTGAGGCTGTCAGAGCTGGCCAGGCTTCACAAGCCAGGAAACTGAGGGGTTGGTTTCAGCTCTCTTTGGGCCTGAAATGTCTTCCTATCTGCTTGCCATGCATTATGAAGTTCCTAATACTGTGTCTTTCCTCTGAATCAAGACCTTGGTAGCAATTATTTTTGACTGCTCAGCATGTGCCTCCCACCACACAGCCTGGCATTTCCATTTCTGCCTTTTCTGATCTGACTGCAGATGTTGGCATTAGAGCCAGCAAGGGCTAAGCACTGATTCATTTTCCTGGACACCTGCTTGGGCCAAGCACAGATATGGTATATGTAATGCTAGGAGATAAAGGGTCTGTCCCTAAGTTTGCTAAATTGGGTGGTAGCAAATCCTTGCCAGATGTCATTTGATGCACGGAAGAAACTGACCATGTGTGATGGTTTTGAATGAAAATGGCCCTTATAAGCTCATATGTTTAAATGCATGGTCCCTAGTTAGTGGAACTGTTTGGAAAGGATTAGGAGGTGTGGACTTGTTGGGAGAAATTGTTAACTCTTTCTGCCTCATGCTTGTGGATCAAGATATAAGCTCTCAGCCTCCAGCACCTACCACATTCCCTGCCAAGATGGATTCTATGGTGGATTGAATGAAAATGGCTTCCATAGGCTCATAGGGAGTGGCATTATTGGAGGTGTGGCCTTGTTGGAGGAAGACAAAGGGAGGGCAGAGGGTTGGCATTTTGAAGTTTCAGAAGCTCAAGCCAGGCCCAGTGTCTCTCTCTTCCTGCTGCTTGCTGAACCAGATATAGAACTCTCAGCTACCTCTCCGGCTACCATGCTTCCTGCCAGGATGACAAGGAACCAAACCTCTGAAATGGTAAGCTAGCCCCAGTTAAATGTTTTTCCTTATAAGAGTTGCCATGGGGGCTGGTGAGATGGCGCAGGGGTCAAGAGCACTGACTGCTCTTGCAGAGGTCCTGAGTTCAATTCCCAGCAACCACATGGTGGCTCATGACCATCTGTAATGAGATCTGATACCCTCTTCTGGTGTCTCTGAAGAGAGCAATGGTGTACTCATATACATAAAATAAATAAATAAATCTTTAAAAGCTGAGCAGTGGTGGTGCACACCTTTAATCCCAGCACTTGGGAGGCAGAGGCAGGTATATTTCTGAGTTCGAGGCCAGCCTGGTCTACAGAGTGAGTTCCAGGACAGCCAGGGCTATACAGAGAAACCCTGTCTCAAAATAAAACAAAACAAAACAAAACAAAACAAAAGAGTTGCCATGGTCATGGTGTCTCTTCACAGCAATAAAAAAGTAACTAAGACACCATTGAATGAGGCCAAGCAGGGGCAGGGGATTCATTTCAGGCATTTGAAACTGGGAGCATCTTGATTGTATTATTATAGCTCTTAAATGTCAATGTGTTACCCAGAAGAAAGGACTCGGGGAGCCGATAACATTGATTAGGTTTTCTGCAGGAGCTGTGGAGGAGACTTAGAATAGACGGACTCTGATAAAGATGATAAAGTGAGGACATTCTTAGAAAGAAGGCAGGTGGATTTCTGAGTTTGAGGCCAGCAGGGCTATACAGAGAAACCCTGTCTCAAAAAAACAAAACAAACAAACTAACTAACAAACAAAAAAGAAGACTTTGGTGGAGAAAGGCAGAGCCCTTGTATGTTGCTGCTGAGAATGTAAAATGGAACAACCCCTGTGAAAAAATGGTATAGATGGTACCGCCTGACCTGGCAACTCCACATCTTAGAAATAGACCCAAGAAAATAGAAAGCATGTGTTCACATAAAGAATTAAGCATCAGTGTTTACAGCAATACAATTCATAATAGCCAAACAGTTGGAATAGCCCAACTGTCCAACAACTGATGAATGAGTGAACATATGATATATCCATACAATGGAAAAACCAAACACCAATACAAAGGAATGATTTACACTTGTAATATGGATGCGCTTTGTCAATGTTATCTTTTTATTTTATGTACATGGGTATTTTGCCTGCATATGTATCTTTGTACAACATGTATGCAATTCCCCCTAAGGTCAAAAGAGGGTATTGGATCCCTTGGAACTGAAGTTAGAGACAATTGTGAGCTACCAAGTGGGTGCTGGGAATTAAACCTGGCTCCTCTGGAAGAACAGCAAGTGCTCTTAACCACTCTCCAGGCCCACATCAACATTATTTAAACAAAAGAAGACAATGAGATAAGAGAACACACTGACTGATTCCATTTGTGTGAGATGTCCAAAATGTATAGACAGAAAGATTATTGGTTGCCAGCGGCTAGCAGAGGGAGGAAATGGAGATGCAAATGTCCCAGACAATGATTTCTTTAATTTTAATTAATTATATTTTTTGGAGACAGGGTGTCACAATGTATCCCTGGCTGGCCTAGGACTAGCTATATAGATCAGACAGTCTCAAACTTAATACAGAGTACTGGAATTAAAGACGTGAATCACCATGCCTACTTGTAATTTATTTTTGAGAAATGGTGTTTTGGGAATGGAGAGATAGCTCAGTGGTTAAGAGCATTTGTTGCTCTTAAAGAAGATTAGGCTTCTATTCCCAACACATACATAGTGACTCACAACCATCTGTAATTCTAGGTCCCTGTCACCTGACCTCCTTGGGTACATACCTGATACACATGCACACATGCAGGAAAAACACTCATACACATTTTAAAAAGTAATATTTTTTTTGTTTGTTTTTTTGAGACAGGGTTTCTCTGCGTAGCCCTGGCTGTCCTGGAACTCACTCTGTAGACTGGGCTGGCCTTGAACTCAGAAATCCACCTGCCTCTCCCTCCCAAGTGCTGGGAGTAAAGGCATGTGGCACCACTGCTTGGCAATAATTTTTTTAGAAAAAGAAATGGTGTCTTTAGGTATGCACCACTACACCTTATCATAATTTATTTGTTTTTAAGAAATGATGTCTCACAATGTTGCCAGGGCTGGTGTCGAACTCCTAGGCTCAAGGGATTGTCTTGCCTAACCTCCTAAGCAGCTAGAACTACAACCATGTGCCTCTACTCCTGATTTTGTGAATGTATATAAAAAAAAAAACCCCACTAGTTTTAACACTTTTTAAAAAGATTTATTTTATTTATACGAGTACATTGTAGCTGTCTTCAGACACACCAGAAGAGGGCATCAGATCCCATCGCGGGTGGTCGTGAGCCACCATGTGGTTGCTGGGATTTGAACTCAGGACCTCTGGAAGAGCAGCCAGTGCTCTTGATCCCTGAGCCATCTCTCCAGCCCTAGTTTTAACACTTTTAAGGGTGAATTTCTGGAATGTGAACTGTACACCAATTTTTTCAAAAGCTGTACTTACCTTATCCAGGTAGTGGAGAGAATAGTTTGTGATTTGACTCTGATTCCCCCCTAGGCATACTGTTTTTAGTTCCATCTCTGCCCTATTACACCCTGAGCCTTCCAGTCTACTTGGAAGCCTTGGGACTACAGGTGACTAATTTCCCTTTCGAAGGATATGTGTGAGAGTGTGCGTGCGCGTGTGCACGAGCGCACGATCTATTATTTTACTAAGAAAACTAGTCTTATCAACTCAGAGAGGACAGGCAGCAGTAGACTGAAACTAATTTACAATTTTGTTTAAATTTACTTGTCAAAGGCAGAAATATTCAATTTCATGGATACTCCCAATTCTCTGCTCTGGGAATAGACTTCCAGGAAGCAATTATGCAGAACAAAATGTAATGGGTAGCAGGGGTGCCTGGTGAATTATTCATAATCTGATAATGATTTTAACCCATTTTTAACACGGCATGCTATTGATGTTAGCTTCTGGAATGTTCCCAAAGTAAACAACACAGAGGTTTCCTTTATCTGTGCTTATATAACCGTAACCCTCCTGCCTGTCTTTCTAACCACTTGGATAATTAAAATCAAAAGAGCCCTGGCTCTGCATTCTTCCCCAAGGCTAGGCCAAGGTAGAAACTAACTTATTTATCAGTTCTCACTCCAGTCTGCTGGGGACGGGGATGGGAACACACTGTACCTCACACAGCACTTATTTTAATTGTTAATGGATGGGCGAATGGATAGTAGAGAGGATGCAATATCTGTCGTAGGGAGGGCTGAACTAACTGGCTTTGCTATGAGACTGAGTGATCCCGAATGTCATGCTCTCAGTTTCTTTATGAAACAAAGACTATTTTGTCATGTTGCTAGGTGGTTGAGAGAATGTGAGGACATGGTAAGGGCCCAGGGAACCATGGCTGCTCTAAGATTGTCCTTCCCAGTAGCAGCTATAAAGCTTGCTCAGGAGGGTTAGCTGAGGGATCCAGCAAAAGCTGGCTTGGGAGCCAAAGTCCCCAAAGAGGGCCACCTAGATGAATCTCTTGGGATAATCTTGAAATACAAATTTGCTTGAGCATGGTGGGGCACTCAGCACTCCAGAGGCCGAGGCAGGTAGACCTCTGTGAGTTCAAGGCCAGACTGGTCTACCTAGAGTGTTCCAGGATAGCCAGAGCTACACAGTGAGACCCTGCCTTAGAACAAAAACAACAAAAAGATTTTAGCTCTAAAGATTCTAACAGTAGAGATTTTCAAAAAGTATTTTAAGTTCACCTACAGTGAGAGGAATTTTGTCATGTGTACATCCATATTAGATTGTTTTCTGATGTTGAGATAGACACCATGACCAAAAAGCAACTTTGGGAGGAAAGGGTTTATCTCACCTGATAGCTGACTCTCTCCATCATGGAGGGAACTGAGGCATCAGCAATGGGGATATAATGCTTCCTCCCCAGGTTTGCTCCCCTGACTCACTCAGTTTGCTTTCCTAAACATCTCAGGACCACTTGCCCAAGGATGGTGCCACCCACGGTGGAATGGGCCTTCTGGACCAATCATCAATCAAGAAAAATGCCTCACAGACTTATCCGCAAGCCAATCCAATGAGGGCAGTTTCTCCGTCCCTCTTCTCCGATAACTCTAGCTTTCGTTAAGTTTACAAAACCAAACAAACAAACAAACAAACAAGGAAACATCCTCAACTCAAGGCAGAGGACAGTCATTTCCATGGTCCTAAAGCATTTCCTCTTCTCACTACCCCTGGGGAATCATCTTCCTGATTTCCTTGTCTGAAAGTGGAATGTCCCCAGAGGCTCGTGTGTTTGAACACTTGGTGGCACTGTTTCCAGAGGTTATGGAACCCTTAAAGGGTGCAGCCTTGTAGGAGTTAGTCCCTTCATGGGGGCAGGCTTTAGGGGTTTATAGCGTCGCCCCCATTTCCTTCTTGCTTTCTCTGCAGCTGAGAGGCGATATGTCAGCTTCCGGCCCCTACAGCCACGTCCTTCCCTGCCGCTGTGAATTTGTAGCCCTCTGGAACCGTAAAGGAAGATAAACTCTTCCTTAAAATGCCTCTGCTTAGGGTGTTTTACCACAGCAACAGAGAGTAACGAATTCACCAGCTAGCAGCAGGGTTTGGACAGCTTGGGGAACCTTAAGAGGTAGAGCTTTACTAGAGGAAGTGGATTACTGGGGGCGGGCTTAAGGTGTTATAGTCTGACCCCTACGTCCTGCTCATTTCCAGCTTGCTGATTGTGAACCAACTAGTTTCCCACTATGAAGTCTTTCCCCATGACAATGGAATGTAACCCCTCTAACTATAGGCCAGGATAAACTTTGCCTCCCTTAAGTTGCTTTTGGCAGGTATTTTGTAATAGCAGTGAGACAAGTAACTGACCCAGATATGCAGACTAGTATTGCTTATTCACGGTCATTTAGTCCACATGCATGCATGCACTTCCTGTGTGCCTGGTTTCTTTTGGTTCTTATGCTGTTTTGGGATTCTTCTTCATTGGTGAATGTATCCTATCAGCAACCAATCACTTCTAAGTGGTATTCCACGATGGGACTATTCCTAAGTTTGTTCACCTATACAAGTTGTTGAGGGTTGTTGTTTGTTATCATTAGCAAAGCTTCTGTAGACAAGTGCTGATTGGATTTATGTTGCTTGACACAAGCTAAAGTCATCTGAGAGGAGGGAACCTCAATTGAGAAAATGCCTCCATAAGATCGAACTTTAGGCAAACCTGTAGGGACATTTTCTTTTCTTTCCTTTCCTTTTCTTTTCTTTTCTTTTCTTTCTTTCTTTTTAAGATTTATTTATTAAAACAAAAACAAAAACAAAAACAAAAACAAAAACACGCCGGGCAGTGGTGGCACACACCTTTGATCCAGCACTTGGGAGGCAGAGGCAGGAGGATTTCTGAGTTCGAGACCAGCCTGGTCTACAGAGTGAGTTCCAGGACAGCCAGGGCTACACAGAGAAACCCTATCTCGAAACACTTAAATAAATAAATAGACACCATGACCAAGGCAACTCTTATAAAGGCAAACATTTCATTGGCGCTGGCTTACAGGTTCAGAGGTTTAGTCCATTATCACTGTAGCAGGAAGCGTGACAGCAGCAAGCAGACATGGTGCTGGAGAAGGATCCGAGAGTTCTGCATCTTGATTCAAAGGCAGCCAGGAGAGAGTGGCATCCTCAGGCAGTTAGGAGGAAGCTCTCAAAGCTTATCCCCACAGTGGCACACTTCCTCCAATAAGGCCATACCTCCTAAGAGTGCCATTCCCTGGGCCAGGCATACTCTAACCACCACAAATCCCATGGGTGTGTTGGGTTGCATCATCCAGATAGGTTCAGAACCAGTGGTAGTGAAGGGGACCTGTGGAGGCAGCTCAGCTGAGACACACTTGCAGGAGTTCTGGGATCGGGCCTGTAGGTTGAAAGAGGCCAACCCAGTCACTGGGTGAGGCTGGGGAAGCCAGTTCTCACAGGACAGCAACAATTCCATTACCACTGCATTTAGACCTTTGGGAATTTGGGGTTGAGGCCTTGAGCACGCTAATTGTAAGGACCAAGTGATTCTCCCCAGGAAGCTCAGTGCACAGAGCCCTCTTCAGGCTCAAGACATGGGAATTGAGATGGGGTTCTGTATTTATGATAGAAGAGGGAAGAGACAAAGCTGTCAAAACACAGCCACTTTTTTCCAAGGGTCATTTTAGCTGTTGGTTCAGGAAACTGTATATGTGTATATGTTTCTGAAGCCACAGGAGTGAAGACATTTAGATGCTGAAGTAATCCTCCAATTCAGAGTTTCCCAAAGAGCAACTCACATGCATGAAACTCAGCTTGACTTCAAGGGCCATGAGGATTAACAGGATTAAAAAACGTGTGTGTCTGTGTGTGTGTGTGTGTGTTTTAATGGATAGTACAAAAATTAAAGCTATCCATTAAATATGTGATTTCCTAGATACAGGGTTTAGCATTAAACCAAGATAAAAAGAGCATTCTGTTTTTACAAAATAACGTGCGTATAACAGTGTGGGTGATGTTCAGAAATGACAGGTGTCACTCAGTGGTAGCAAGCTTGCCTAGCACATAAGCATGCATGCATGAGGCCCTGGATCCAATCCCAGCACTGTAATGGTATGAAGGTGTAAGGCAGGTGTGGTAAAAACTCACCTGAACTTCGGGGCAGGGGTGGGGACAAGATGATCAGGAGTTCAAGGTCACCCATTAGAGGATGTGGCTTCTAAGAAATCTGAGTCTATAAGAAGGCGGCGGGGCTGGTAAAATGGTTCTGTGGTGGAGTAGTTGCTTAGCCTGAGATCCTGGGATTGGCCCCCAGCAACAATAATAAAGGAGATGAAAAAGGCAAATCAGATTTTCAGTGATGTCTACCCCAGGGCCTCTTTCCCCCTCTTGCTCCAGCCCCACTGGCTCTGGCCCCGCACTGGCTCAGGGCCCCAGCTCACTCTGTCCCATAGGTTCTTTATTTGTTTCTCATTAGGGATAGTTGTGAGCTACCATGTGGTTGCTGGGATTTGAGAGCAGTCGGTGCTCTTAACCTCTGAGGCATCTCACCAGCCCTTTCAGTGATCTCATTACATAACATTTCAGAGGAAGAAGAGAAGCAGAATGGCAGTGGGCACCCCACCCCTCTGGAGGTAACAGACCCCCCACTGTTGGTATTCTGTATGAACTCCACCCCCACAGATACCTGGCAACAGCCAGGTATGCTCCTCCCCACGGTTACCTGGCAACTGCCAGGTAGGCCTGGCCCTATAAGAGGGGCTGCTTGCCCTGCTCCTCTCTCTCCTACTCCTGCTTCTCTACCTTACCTCTTTCCCCTTTGTTCCCCCTCTCCCCATTCCCTTCCTCCCTCTCTCCACGTAGTCATGGCTGGCCCCTACTTCTGTACTCTCTCCTCTCTGCCTTTCTCTACCTCTCTTAATTCCCCTCCCTGCACCCTAAATAAACTCTATTCTATACTATGCCAGTGTGTGTCTGGTCCCTCAGGGGGAAGGGATGCCTCAGCATGGGCCTGCCGAGGCACCCCCTTACCCTACACCTCGACAGAACATATTCTTATAGCTCTTTCTCTTTTTATGATCACAACACCCACCCCTCTGGAGGGAACAGACTCTCAGTTATAGCTCTAGGCCTGTGCATGAGTGCCCACCTGAGCTAGCCAACCCTACATAGGTCTTCTGAGGCCACAAAGAGGGTCATGATTATTTACTAGAAATCTCTAAGGGCAGCTGGAACCCTGCCTGTAAGGCCACAGCTTCTCAGGTGGCTGTCGTCTTTGAATCCTTAAAAAAATCCAGCATGGAGATTTTTGAATTTCTGCCTTTACTGATCCCCTTGGTACCCAGGTGAAAAAAACGGCAAGAGAGTCTTTCTTTTCTCTTCTCTGACCAGAAGCCTTGCCCCCTCTTAACAAGGTATTGAGAAGGCTGGGCTGACCCCCAGGCCCAGCTTCAAACTGGCAGTTAAGGAGATGAGGTCTAAGTCTCTGTTTCCAAGAACTGGGCAAATCCAGGCCTCAGAAGCTGCCCTGCCACGTGGCCTGAGGCAAGGACAATGGGTCAGCAGCACTTTCCAGACTTCCCAGCAACAGGCTCTAGCTGTGCAGGCTCCAGCAATGGTTCTGGAATGTTCCTAGAGATGGAGCAAGATAAAGGTCACCTACCCTGGAATTCCCCTAATGTGCTTTAAATCAGGCCTGTGAGCTCAATTCAGAGTCTCTCTATCTTTGTAGATGGTAGACCCCCAGCATGTTGGACTTCTACAGAATAAAACACTCTTTTGCATTTACATATTATTTGAGTCCAGGGTATTATTCTTGGGCAAATCTTGGACCCAGACAGTATCACTGATCTCCATAATTAGGAGGTCATTCTTTCTTCCTATGTTCTTGTCAGGGTGTTGGGCTAATTTTTGTTGTTTTGGTTTTGTAATACTGAAATTGAACTCAGAGCATCATGCATTCTTATGCATACACCCTTACCACCAAACTGTATCCCAGCCTTAGGTTAGCATGTGCTTATTGGGCATTCAATGGAAATATGAGGAATCTGAATATGATCCCATTCTGACGTCAAAAGACACATGGCAGAAAATAACATATGATTTTTCTACTCAACCTTGTAAAAAACCCCTTCAGCGCTGAGGGGGGTTGCTCTTCTTCCTGGGACCAAATCAGAATCTGAGGTTGGCCCTACTCACTTCCTACCTCACCGTCCCCTACCTCCAGCCACACCCACCCCATGCCTAGCCCAGGTTGTTGGAAATAAGACCACTGGGAATCTGATAGGAGGTAAGTTAAACAAACATCTTCCCCAAGCCTCTTGCATTCTCTGGAGGTTCAAAATGAAGCATGTTTAGCTTAGCAAAGTGCCCTACTGCGTTTTTTTAGGGTATGCGAACATCACCCCAGGAACTTGGCTGACATCAGAATTCTTCTGCCATAGAAAGCATAACAACTTGGGGCAGGGTGCCTGCTGTGAATTCTGGTCCAGGGACAGCTGCAACACCCAGTCTGAGCTAGGGAGAAATTGCTGTCTGTGGGCAGAGCCAAAGTTGCTTCTGTAAGCTAGGGAGTGCTTTCTCTATCTGTTGCCCTAGGCTGGTACTGGGGAAATCAGGATCCTCTCTGTCTTAGTCAGGGTTTTTATTTTTGTACAAACATCATGACCAAGAAGCAAGTTGGGGAGGAAAGGGTTTATTCAGCTTACATCCACATGGCTGTTTATCACTAGAGGAAGTCAGGACTGGAACTCAAGCAGGTCAGGAAGCAGGAGCTGATGCAGAGGCCATGGAGAGATGTTCCTTGCTGGCTTGCTTGCTTCTCTTGGCTTGCTCAGCCTGCTCTCTTATAGAACCCAAGACTTCCAGCCCAGGGATGGCACTACTCCTTTGATCACTAATTGAGAAAATGCCCCACAGCTGGATCTCATGGAGGCACTTCCCCAACTGAAGCTCACTTCTCTGTGATAACTCTAGCCTGTGTCAAGTTGACACACAAAACTAGCCAGGACACTCTCTTAGAGTTTTTTAGTCTCACTAATAAAGAACTTATGAATGGCCGGGCAGTGGTGGCGCACACCTTTAATCCCAGCACTTGGGAGGCAGAGGCAGAGGCAAGCGGATTTCTGTGTTCGAGGCCAGCCTGGTCTACAGAGTGAGTTCCAGGACAGCCAGGGCTACACAGAGAAACCCTGTCTCGAAAAACCAAAACCAAAACAACAACAACAACAACAACAACAACAACAGCAAAAGAACTTATGAATGGACTCAATTGGAAGCTCAAGAACAATTTTACTACAGTTTAAGAGACTATCCCCTGCTCCGGGTGTGGGCAGATGAGTTATAAACCCCAGCGGTCGTGGTTCTCAGCCCATGCCCTTCATAGGAGATATCCTGATGACTGCAATCAGGCAATTAGATAAGAGGCAAGATTCCTGCTGGTTAAAGGTGGCCAAGGGGCCACCCCTAGGACGTCAGCTTCACTTTAAGCCATGCCAAAGAGATAGGGGGTAGAGTTAAAGGTTTGAATTCCCTAGCTACTCTCCACCCCCTCCACCCCGTCAAGTCCAAAAGAAACTGGGGACAAATAGCTAACTGTGGAGCCTATTAGCATACCGAGGTGCATGATGAAGTCCAGACTCTCTTCTCAGTTGACAGAGCCCATGCTGGCATCCTGGCTCTTCTCAGGAGTCCCCACAGCGTCTCACTTCTGTATAACCCTGCCTTTCTGCCAAATGCTCTCTTGGATCTTGGTGCTCTCTTGGATCTTGGCTCTCTCTTGGTTCCCTCTCTCTTATTCCCCTTTCAGTCAGATTCCAAAGAAATCTTGGACAAGCCTCAGTCAGTACCCATGGCTCCACCCAGTACTTCTTCCTCCGCCCCCTACCCTACACCTCTCCAGTTCCTTTTTCCTATATAAACCTGCCATTTTGGTCTTTTTTTCTCTTGGTTCTCAGCTCCTCTCTTGGTCCTCTGCTCTTGGGTCCTGGTTCCCTCTCTTCTCTCCCCTTCTTCCCCACCCCATGGCCCTGTTTGGTCTGAATCCTTCCAGGCATCTCTGGCTGTTCTCTCCCTCATATCTACCCTTGTCCTCAACCACACCTAGGATTGGTCATGTCCTCATTTTTTTTTAAAGATTTATTTTTATTTTATGTATATGAATACACATTGTAGCTGTACAAATAGTTGTGAGCCTTCATCTGGTTGTTGGAATCGACTCTCCTTGCTCAGTCTCTGCTCGCTCCAGCCCAAAGATTTATTTGTTATTATAAATAAGTACACTGTAGCTGTCTTCAGACACACCAGAAGAGGGCGTCAGATCTCATTACGGGTGGTCGTGAGCCACCATGTGGTTGCTGGGATTTGAATTCAGGACCTTCGGAAGAGCAGTCGGCGCTCTTACCCACTGAGCCATCTCACCAGCCCCATGTCCTCATTTTTATTCACTCTCTTCTGTTCCTGTCTCCCTCTTTGCCTCTTTCCTCTTGTGGCCCAGTCGTCCATTTTACTAGTCATGTTTAGTCTACTACTTTCTCTCTGTGCTCTAGACTCTTCCAGATGCCTCTGGCTACACTCTCGTATCTCCAATAAAATCCTTACTCTCAACCATTCCTTGGAGCCATCATGTCGGCACTTTATACAGCTGCAGCACAAAACCCCCACTTTATTCGCTCGTCATATTCAGTGTAGTCCGTGTTTGTTCACTTATTTGTTTGTGTGCCTGTTTACTTTCACTGCCAGGGAGAGATCAAGGTTCATGCAAGTTTGTGATTGCCTCAGGATCAGCTCAACACCAGACACTGAGTGTGAGCTGTGTGAAGTGTGTGTGTCCAAGCTGTCTGTCCAGTGGAACGTGTGGGTGTTCTGAGTACAAGGCTGGGTGCATAATCAATGCTTCTTAAGACACAGATAAAGAACCAGGGGCCAGGCATGATAAATGTGCTGTTGGGAGGAGAAGTTCGATGCAGATCACAGGGATTTCAGGGAGCAGGGGAAACTGTAATTAGAAAGCATGGGCATTCAGGACTGCCTGCGGGTCAGAGGGGCTGGGCTAGTGGGCTTTGGCAGGGGAGCAGGAAATGGGCACAGAGGTCCTGCAGTTCAGGGCTGACATAATTGGACAAGAGATCAGCAGCCAGTCACCATGGTAACAGCCAATCTGAGGTGCTGTGCCTACAGCGGTGACGGCGGCGGCAGCGAGGAGTCAAGGTTTCTAAAGAAGGGACTAAAAATGCTTCCTTTGTTCTCACTTGCAGTGAGTTGCTATCAAATCCGTGCAGGGCTGATACCTCAGGAACACAGCTAACAATTGCTGGCCACTGTGACCGGGAGAGAGCCACGTGAAGGCCCAGGGAACCAGCTGGCATTGACGATGGAGATGTTAAATATGTTTCATGGAACTATTTGTGCTTCCCTGTAGGGTGGTGGCCAGTGCGTGGGTTCAGAGTATGAACATGCAGGGCTCCCATCACAGCTGAGCCTATTACCAGGCTGTGACCTGGGAGTGATCCTACCTCAGTTTACTTCCATAGAATAATATGTTCTTTCTTGTTGTTTTGTGAGGCAGGATTTCTCGGTGTAGCCCTGACTATCCTGGAGCTTGCTATGTAAATCAGGCTGGCCTCCAACTCACAAAGATCCTCCTGCCTCTTCTCGTCCAGTGCTCCGATTGAAAGCAAGTATCACCATGCCTAGCTAGAAGAGTATGGTTCTAATGCTTGTTTGGCAGGGAGGCTGTAAGACCTGAGAGAAACCTGTCTCACAGAGTGCAAATACTACTGTCATGATTTTGACAAAGAACAGCAGTTTTGCCAAAGGGCTTTGGGTAAGTGAAAGCCATATTTGATCCTTTAGAGGGGTAACCAAAAGGCCATGAGACCCAAGAGTTGAAGGGAGAGTAGTTAGAGTAACAAAGTGGTATTAGAAAGAAAATATTCTCAAGGCAGTCTAGAGAGCTGTGAGCCATGAGCCATGGGAGACTCCAAAGTCTTTGTTCCTCTGCCCAATTCATAGTCCTAGACAGGATGCCTATGAGTTTGTTTATCTTCTTTCCTGCCACAGCAGGAGATGGGAAACAGGTGAAGAATCTGAAGTAGATGCTTCTAGGGAGTTTCACAGGAAGATGTGAGGTGACGACAGAGGGATAGAGGGACGGGAGAGGGCACTTTATTTAGTGACCAGGACAGTCCAGAAGCAGGTTGAGCAAGGACACAGCTGTGGCTGCCCACATCCTTCCTCCTCAACCAGAAGTATCAAGAGATACAAACATCCCAATTTGGACTCTGGAGCAGTTGTCTGTTGCTATGGCAACAGGGTGGGTGGGCAGCCCTGATGGAGATCAGCACTCGCTGTAGCTCTGCCCTTTCATGGCTGTAGCATTTATGACAGGGTGAGAGCAAAGCAGGACTTCCTTTGCCTTCATAGGGTCTTCACTCGTGCCTCAGATTCTACCTTGGGTATATTTCCTTAGATCACATGCTCACCTAAGGGATTACATTTCATTTTCTTTATGGACTCAGTCCATCACTTGTTTGTCTGCTTATTCAAAGTATATGAGGTGCAAAATGCTGGGCCAGAGCAGTGACAAGACAGATGAGGCTCCTGCCGTCATGGAGGGTATGGTTTGTATACAAGAGAAGAGAAGGGAGATGGGAAACAGGGAAGGGAAGGGATGGGAAGGGAAGGGAAGGGAAGGGAAGGGAAGGGAAGGGAAGGGAAGGGATGGGATGGGAAGGGAAGGGAAGAGACAAGGAAAGAGGCCAGCTAAAGAGGTTGTGTTAAATGGTAGGACCCAGAGAAGTTAAAAGGCAGGCTGATTTGGAAATGGTGGCCATGGAAGGTATCTTCCAAGGATAGAAAGAACTATAGAGGGCTAGAGAGGTGGCTCAGTGGTTAAGAGCACTGACTGCTCTTTCAGAGGTCCTGAGTTCAATTCCCAGCAACCACATGGTGGCTCACAACCATCTGTAATGGGATCCAATGCCCTCTTCTGGTGTGTCTCAAGACAGTTGTGGTGTACTCATATACATAAAATAAATACATCTTTAAAAGAAAAAAAAAAGAGGAAGAGAGAAAGAGCTACAGGTGTGGGGAGAAGACGGAGCGCCTTCATGAAGTGCAGGCAAGCACACTGAGAAGTGAGTGCTGGCAGGCGGTGGCTGTTGGAGCCTGGACACGTGAGGATGGAGAAAGCCTGGGCAGCATTGCCCTGCTTTAAGTCCTGGGGTGATGGAGGCAATGGGTGCTTTCAGGGAAGAAAAGAGTGTGTGTGTGTGTGTATGTGTGTGTGTGTGTGTGTATGTGTGTGTATGTGTGTGTATGTGTGTGTATGTGTGTGTATGT
>JADRCD010215597.1:0-15948 GCA_019843815.1 Montemys delectorum
TTTTTTTTTGAGCCCACAGTCTGGGCAGGGAGGCAAACAAGCCAGCAGCACTCAGTTCTATGAGTGTGTCCAGAGCAGTGCAGACGCTGGAGCCCAAGAGAGGTGTTGACCTCTGACCTGGACTTGGCAAGCAAGGACAGCTTCCTAAAGGAGGTAATATATGACCTCTGACCCAACAGGTGCCTGAGCTTTTGTGGTCAGAAGGGCATATGCAAAACCTAGAGGAGACGGTAGATCACAGAACTGAATATTATGGAGCCAGAGTGAAGGTGGTGTGTGTGTGTGTGTGTGTGTGTGTGTGTGTGTGTGTGTGTAGCAGAGGCAGTAAGAGAAGTGCTAGTCAAGTCTGCGTGGCAGAGGTCTTCAGACCCTGCATGGGAGCTGTTAAAGGAGAAGAAGTGAAATGCTCAGGGTTACAGTTTTGGGAAATCACCTGGCTCCCCCTAGGTGCCTCATGTATCCATAAATGACACCGCTTATCAAGGAGTGCTGCTTCCTTCCAGAACCTTCTAAGCCTCTGTCATAAGCCCCAAGTTAGAGGTGTCCAATATGTATTACCTAGATAAATGTCATAGGGGCAGAAACACTGAAACCTTCATGAAACCCCCTCCTGGTTGGGGGCATACTAGTGTCGTGCAGCTTTTTGGCCCTGCAGGATTCGGTGCCATGGGCATCATAGAACTGCTTACACCAGACTTAGACAACGGGGAGATTTGGGAGGGCTGAGGTGGTCATGGGAGGCTCGCTAGAAGAGATGGGCGTAGATTCAAGACCTGGTAGAGGAGCAGGATTGGGAAAACCACCCGAGAGTGCTTGTCTCTAGCTAGAGGAAGCTTGGCCTCGAGAAGCCCAGTCCAGAACAGTGTTTTCCATATACATCAGGACAGACGCACATACAAACTCACAGAGATTTCGACAGCATGCACAAGACCTAAACATGCTCAAGCCAGACAGAATCCCAGCACGGAGAAGGGGAAGTGGACACAGAGTCCATCCCTAACCAAGAAGTGATCTGAAGTTGCTGAACCTAGAGGGGGAAACGCAGATTTCTCCAATAGAGTGATACTGGACATAAGTAACTGTACTTCAGGGCCCTGGGCTCAGAAATAGTTGGCTAAGATAAATTAGTCTGTATATTGGTTGGTGTTTTGTTGTTCTTAATTTTTCTTTAATTTTAAAAGACAAGGCCAGCGGTTAAGGACACTTGTTCTTGCGTAGGACCTGACTTTGATTGCCAGAACCCACGTGGCAGCTCACAACTGTCTGTAACTCTAGTTCCAGGAAATCTGACACCCTCTTCTGACCTCGGAGGGTACCAGGCAAGTGGTACACAGACATAATCCAGATAAGACACGCACACTCATAAAATAAAATGGAGGGAATGTGTGAACTGTGACCACCAGGGGGCAGCAGGGCTCTTCCATCAAGCCATGGGCGGTTTTGAGGACACAAACTGAAATGCCTATGCATCTGGCTGGACCAGTAGTGAGTGAGGCAGAGAGAAAGGCTGGGAGAGGGACATTAAGTAGGGTTATAGTTCTCAACCTGTGGGTCACCGATTCACAGGGGTCGCCTAAGACCACCGGAAAACAGGGATCCTTAGGTGACAGTTCATAACTAGCAAAATTACAGTTGTGAAGTAGCAGTGAAAATTCATTTAGTGGTTGGGGGTCACGACCACAGGAGCAACTGTATGAAAAGGGTCGCAGACTTGAAAGGTTGAGAACCACTCCGCTGGGGAGGAATGGGGGCTGCATTTGGATTGGAGTCTGAGCACCACACCTGGAGGACTGCAGGCTTCCTGGCTCCCAACCAGCTGCTGCCACATCAGAGTGACATGGGTGGCATCAGACTGGCTGACTCTTCAGGAGAAGCCAGAAGCCAGAGAGGTTTTGCTTGGCTTGTATTACGCTCACTTGGTTTGGTTTTGGTGTAACACCAGGCTGGCTGACACTTTTCCCTCAGCCTCTGCAGTCCTGGGATTCCAGGCTTGCGCCACCATGCCCAGCTTTGTCCCCTTTTCCTACGGAAATCTTCAGGTAGTCTACAACAGGCCCACCTTTGCTCCTTCTGCTGAAGAACCTTCTCTGAAGAACTAGTTTCGTGCCTTGACTTCACTGGACGTTGATTTCCCTCCCTTGGATCTTTGGGAAGCGTCGTTTCCTTGAGAGTCATTCCTCTTCCGATTGTCATTGATGCTGAGTTTCTGTTAACTCCTGGCCCCTGTCGTATTGGTGAGGATGGCGGAGAACTAGTCGCCAAGATCCTCTGAGCAAGTGAAATGACATACTGATAAATCCCCCTGGCCCAGCCAGCCTTTGGCTCCTCTATGCTCAGTGACATAATTGTTATTGTCATGGGGAGCTTGAGAAGAGATGTACAGAATTTGGGAGGGTCTCAGGGCCTGTCTGTCTCCCTGTATGTGACATGGTAAGGATGTCTGGCCACACCCCTGTGTCGAAGCCCTTATCTCTGTGCCTGTCATGGTCCTCAGGGACCTGAGTCTCCTTGGAACCTGAGGAGCGCCTGAGCTCTTCACGTTGGCTGCAGGCTGGGGCCGTGCCCTCCTCGAAGACGGCTCAGGCAGAGAGCACACATTTTCAGCTGTGCTTGCTGAGCAGCCCGCTCCTCTCTTCCTTGTTTGTTACCCTGGCCCATGTGTACTGTAGGAAACACTTCCGAGGCTCTTTTGTCCTCTGCTCAGCTGATCGATTGGATTCATGGGAAACCCTGGCCGGTGGGAGGGGCTAAGGTATCCCCTCCCATTTCTCGGTTTGTCGGCTGGAGGGTGGGCTTCTCCGTGGTCCTGCCTCGTGGTGATGCCTCGTTGTGCCGAACAGGCCATGCATCTACTGTTTCTTGGGCGGTTCTAGACCCTGATATACCGGTGGGACTCTCTTCTCCAGCTCCCTCAGTCCAGGTATACCACGCGCTTGCTGATCTCTGGAGTGTGTCTTTCCCCTGTAAAATTCACTGCCTATGTTAAAATCCTCCTGACTGAAAGACACAATAGAGTGGTTTGTGGTTTCCGCTTAGATTGATATACCACACAAACTCAGGTTCAAGGCAAGGCTGGGTCTTCAACTACTTAGGTCCATTCTGTGAGGGACACTGGGGACCTTCACCGGCTCTGTCCAGTGCCAAGAAAGCATCGTCCTTCTTCACTTGGAGCTACCGAAGTGTGGAGCCATCACATACCGCTGAGTGATGGCGGAGGGAATCTGCTGAGCTGGTCCCACCTTGGCCAGCCGAGGTTATTATAGCAGGGCCCAGAGCAGACACTAACGAGAAGACCCAAGGGCCATGGTATCAAGCCAGGACTGTGGGTGAGGCCAGGCTCTGAAGGAAGGGGACAGGAGGGACATGATTCTGGAGCTATAGTGTCTCAGGAAGGACAGTGAGCCCCAGGTCTGAGAGAAAAGAATTGGGGGCAGGTTTCTGGCCAGCGAAGAGGCAGCTCGTCTTGGTTCTAGGGTCTCCGGCTCCTGAGCCCATCGGTGGAGTGTCAGAACAGACCAGCATGTTGGCAGCCATGCCTATAGCTTTTCCTCTTTGCTCACAGGGCTTTGGGGAGGTTGCATGAAGGAATTCAGGTCACATGATTCACCCAGGTTTTGTCACACAGAAAGCTCTGAAGAGCAACGATCTTTAACAAACAAGCGAACAAACCACAACAGCAACCATGGCAGCCAGCCACGGTGGAGTTCGTTCCCTGTAGGCACCCCAAGAGACAAGCATTGGGATGGAGCCCTGGGCCTCTCCCCTGAGGCAGGGCCAAGCCCAGAGATACAGATCTACTTGCCCAAGCTAGAAGGGTTGGGTCAGGAGACCGCAGGGAGAGAGGGAGGACGAGACCCTCAGGCACCCTCCCCAGGGACGGGGAGCAGCAGGTGTCCAAACAGGCATAGCTGCAATGGGACACTTGGGGACAAGCATCCTGTGGTGTCCAAACAGGACAGAGGTCAAAACCAGGTTATAGCATGGGGAGCAAGCATCCAGGCTTTGGGCCACAGTTCAAATATAAGGCTAAGGGGGGACTGAGGTAACTTAGGGACACTTTCCCTAATGTTGGGACCTAGTGTTGAGAATGGGATACAAGGCTGGGTCCTGCTATTGACTTTGTACTGTGCCCTGGAGACCTGCCTGGAGCTGCCCTTGCATTTGGGGACAGGTTGATTTTTCAGAGCCAAGGGAGTTGATTAGGGGAACTGGTATAGGAGCCAGATTTTTTTTTTCTCTGCAAGATGCTTGTGTTCAAATTCTGACCCATAGTTGTGGGCTGGGTAACCTTTTTGAAACAAGTTACTTAATCCCTTTTAAAAACCTCACTTTCCTCTTTGCGGGTAAGTCACGGGGTTGGGGAGGTGTTGAGACAGAACACAGCATAGCAGCAGTGGACAGCGTGTCTTCTAAGGCATAAGGCTTAATGCAGATTTGATCCTGGGCACCAAGCCCTCTTCAGCTTCCCCTTGAAGCTTCCCAGGCTCTGGACCCTGCCCCGTGCTTCGAATTAACCTCTGGCACCTTCAGCCTTTCTCCTGATGCCCCTGTTCCTGACCCCTTACTCGGCTAAGCTGAAGTGCCCCAGCGCTGCACGAGTGCTTTCAAAACTGAAAGCAAGTGGAAGTCTCCAGAGGCCAAGGGTCGTTCCCCTGGGAAGAGAGTATGCCCTGTCCTCAAGTGCTCTGTGAATTCTCGTCAGCCATCTTGGATTGCTTCTGCCTTTGAAGGGCTCCTTCGAGCTGCTGACGGTTCAGTTGTAGACAATTTTGCAGTTGTGGAAGATGCCGTGGGAGATAATGCTGTAGAAAGGGAGAGTCTTTTCTGTACCTTTTTGGGCTCTGGTTTATATTTTTTTCAAATTTCTTAATGTTTGTATTTCACTTTTTTTTTTTTTTTTCGAGACAGGGTTTCTCTGTGTAGCCCTGGCTGTCCTGGAACTCGCTCTGTAGACCAGGCTGGCCTCAAACTCAAAAGTCTACCTAATCCTTCAATGGGTCCTTTTGGCTCTATCTTCAAAACCTCAGAGGCATCTCGTATCCCCTCTCGCTCCCTCTCCACTACTTCCTCTGACATCTCCAGTCGGGAACTCTGTAGTAGCCTCCTGATGTCCGCATCCTTCACCTACAACCCAGTCCTCGGAGTCACCGGATGGATTTCTTCAACAGAGCCACTTAGAGGCTGCTTCTCCTCTGTTTAAACCAAACAAAATTCAAACGCTTTTCTCTGAATCCAAAGGCTGTCCATGGGAGGGTCCTCCTGCTCCACGCGCATCACAGGCCCCGCCCAATCATCAGCACGACAGGCCCCGCCCACACCATTAGCATGACAGGCCCAGCCCACAGCATCTGCCCACTGTACCCTTCTCCTCTTGCTCACCCGTATGTAGCCTTCATCTCTCTAAGTCCAGTTCTGACCCAGGACCCTTGCACTGGCCATCCCTTCCCCTCATAGACATAAGCTGACACAGAGTTGGCTGAAGGAGCAGTGGGACCTGGGTGACACTGCGACCTTGGGGCACTTTCTCCAGGGTTGGGAAATAGCAGTTACCTGGGAGCCAGACTAACCACTCAGACCAGACGCCCACCCTCTCCACCAATGTACCAATGTATCGATACAGCACAGACTGGTTTTAATTGCTATCAGATTTGTCATTTGTTTGTTGTGTGGGTTTTCTGTTAGAAGGTAGGTCCCTGGAAGTAGGGACATTATCTCTTATTTAGTGCCAGATTCAAAAATCTGGCGTATTATAGGCTTGAACTAAAAAAATCATCCACCGTTTATGTGTCACTCGAACCCAACCAGGCACCTTAAAATTTAAATGGCAACCCTGTTTAAGCCCTGTGGGGCCATGTACCCAAGGGAAAGAAGTTGGCAAGAGACAAGGAGAGAGGATGGGAGGGAAAGCAGAGTCACTGTTAGGCTCTGACGTCATCTAAGTATCTCGTGAGCTTTACAAGCCCTGACTTTCCTATGGTTTGTTTTTCAGTTATTAATAAGTTGCCTTGTTGTTTAAAAACAATCTGCAGCATTTCTTGAGCATTCGTGTCTCCCAGGTGCTGAGCCAAGTGGCTTGGATGCACAAACTCATTTACACTGTTACATCACAATGACGCTGGGGATGCTGCCATCACAGCGTCCTCCGGAAGAACTACAGACTGGGGGCTTTAAGCAGCACGACAAGGTGGCAGAGAGGCTAAGCAGCAGAGCTCGGACTCAGCCTCAGGAGTCAGATCATTGCCAGGCCTCTTGGCTACTCCAGGGACTCACTGTTGCTTTAACCAAGGCGGTCTGCATGGCGGTTGGTGAAGTAGCCTCAGCAGACAGACTGGCTCCATGGCTTGGACACCAGAGCCTTAGGATGCAGGATGGTGTGTGGGTTTAGAGCTGGACCACGGGTCAAATCTAAGTTCTCCTAACCTGCTGCATGACCTCAGGATAAGTTCTTTACCTCTTTTGAGCCTTGGCTTCCTCTTACGTGAATTGAAATGATGATAAAAGTAGCTAGACTTGGGGTGTTTGTCTGCCTGCCTGTCTCTCACCCTTTAAATATTAACAGGCACTGATGGGTGAGGATGGCATGGCGGGGGGTGGGGGGGGAGTACTGATCATCATTAATGAGTGATTTAACATCTGCCAGACACAAGCGTGGCCGGCGCTGAGCACCTCACACACATCTCAGTCTCCGTGACATCAGTGTCATGCCGGGACTGCTCTCTCCCCCTTTTAAAGATGAGAAAACTGAGGCTCAAACCTCTCAAGTCACCAGAAGGCCGGGAGCTGGGATCTCAACTCTGGTGTATGGTTGTGTCGGCTTTGATGAGGCGAGGATGTAGAGCAATCACACGAGGAGCTTCTTCTAAGGGCAGAGCTTTGACCTCTAACCCGTGGCTTCTCTGGCATCCCCTCGTCCCATACCTATGGCTCTCCACAGTTTTCAATGGAATTGCCGTCCCACGGGATGAGTATGAAGAGTCCCAAACGGTGAAGGAGTCCTAGAGGCCAGCACGTGCTGAAGGCCATTTAGCAGTTAGGAATAGCACAGGATTTGAACACACCTTCGTGACGCCAGCTCCGGTCTCTCTGTCCACTGTGTTCTTAGAGAGCTCCCCCGACGCTCTCTGACAGAGCAGCAAAGCACCTACATTTCTTTCCCCACACTCTAAGTTCGGGGTTTCAGGAGGACTCATGTTGGAGCCTGCGTGGCCTGTGTGCATTTCCTACATCCGGGTCCTTCTGCCTACCTTCTAGTCTTCAGACCCACCGCCTCAGATGTGCAGGCTTTACTACAACTCCTGTTAGGGCTCTTGACCCTGGCTGCGTGCTCTGGCTCCTGTTCTCATCCTCTCCGTGAACTGCGCTCTTTGGCTGAGCAGGATCCTCTGCAGGGCCGCCTCTGCCTGCCTTCTTCGCCACACACCCTCGCTTCGGAGTGGGACACCCCTCTGTATGCCTGCCCTCTTACTTTAAGCATCTTTCAAATCTCGGTAACTGTTGCCTCCTCCAGGAAGCTTCCCTTGCTTGGCTTAGGCACTCTTCCTCTGTGTGTGTTTAAGGGGCTCTTCTCCACATGGGCAGAGGTTTTGTCTGTCTGCTCAGGCTGCAGCCCCCGTGCCTGGTACCATATCGGGTGCGTGGTGGGTGCTCAGTGAAATGCTGCTGAGTGAACGAACAGGTGCACTAGTGAGATATCTCCCAACATTGCTCCTTGCCATCAGTATTTACATTTAGCACTAAGCTGCACATAGTAGGCTCCCAAACACACCCGTTGCATTCCATGGAGGAATGAATGAATGAAGGATTAAGAGTATATGGCCCAAGCCCCAACCCTGCCTCATTTGTCTACTCTTGGCTGTGATACCTCTCCCTGCTTCAGCATCCTCTTGCAGAGTAAGAGGGATCCCAAGTTCATGGTTAACTATTGGGGGGGGGGGAAGGGTCTTGAGTGGGAATACTACTGCCCCTTCACCAAGAAGGCTTTCAGGCTTCAGAGGCATTTCTTGCTAGCAAGGACCGAGAGCGAGAACTGTGGCATCAGCCTCATTTCGGGACGGCCTCAATTGGCCCTGAGCTGACTAATAAAGTGTGAAATTGACTTCATCCTCCACCAAGTCTCCCCAGCCAGCCCGTCCCTGTAGTTTCTCCTTGTGCTCCTGACATCCCCTCCATCACTGGCAGACTGGAGCGTCATCAGTGCCCACGCAGTCCCTGGGCCCAGTGCTCTGCAAAGCCTGCAACGTTATTTGGCCAGCAGCCAGTGAAGACTTTCAAAGCCAGAAGCATCCAACTCGAGTGTCTGCGGTGCCCTAAGCCGGTCAGCTCCTTCTGTCCTTCTTTACTCCACTGCTACGGGCTTCTTAGGCAGGGTCACAGCCAAAAGGACCAACCCCAGAGGCTTGTGAGAGGAGATGAAGGGAACGTGAAGTGCCCTGGGAGACCCCCCAAGCCATCTTTCTAGCACGATGGAGTCCATTCTGGGATCTATTCAGTTTATACATTCCTATGGAGTTTATCTAGGAAAAAAGAGATTTCATGGCTATAATATGTCCTAACTCCTTCTTACCCATGGATCAGAATTAACTGGCGTTGAAATACATATTGTGAGCATTTTTTTTTTCTTGCTTGCTTAGCACTCATTTACTTCTTCTTTGAGGAGAGTTTCTATGTTCCCTTAGGGAGGCACTCCTATCACCCTGACGTCATCCACGCGGATTCAGGGGAGATCCTGACTGGTTCCCTGAAACTTGAAGGGATAAGCATGTCCTAGACATGGCCAATCAAAAGGAAGGTGACAGACAGTCCAGGGCCAGAGGCATGCTACAGCAGGAGGCCCCAGGATGAGTCAGAGCTGGAGAGAGAGAGAGAGAGAGAGAGAGAGAGAGAGAGAGAGAGAGAGAGAGAGGGAGAGAGAGAGAGAGAGATCCCTTCTTCCCTCAGAGGTCCTAGGCTGGTGGTTGTCAGCTTGAAACAGCCATTTGAGAAGGGAGAGGCAACAGGGAAGCAGCAAATGGGAGCAGAGAGAGGGATGGGGGGGGGTGCTGACAGACACCCAGAGACACGCTGCCTGCTATGAGTGGGTTGGATCCAGCCAGCCTTACCTTGGGCTTGACAAACAATTCTTTTCATTTTTTGTTTGTTTTGTGGCTGTTTCTACTTCAGCCCATTTCTCTGTCCCTGTTAGATCTATGCAATTGTGAGCCTTTTAAGATAGAGTTGAGGATCTTCTATTTAAAACAAAACAAAACAAAAAAAACCTCGGGAAATCCTGAAAAGTTTTGCTCCAGGCTGGGGGCTCATTAAACACTTGAAGAGGGGCCAGTGAGATGACTTAGTAGGTAAGGGGGCCTGCCACCGAGTTTGAGGACCTGTATTTGATCTCTACAGTCCACATGGCAGGAGGAGAGAGCCAGTTCCCAGAGGCGGGCCTCTGACTTCCACACACAAACTGTGACACATGGTTACACATCCACTTGCTCATCCACCCATAGGCATAAATAAACACCATAATAAAAAGTTTAAAACAAAACAAATACTTAAACAAAGCAGGTCCCTCCAACACGGAAGAGGACCAACAAGGCTGGGGAGTGTCTGCCATAAGACCCTGCTCCATCTTCCCGGGGTCGTTACCTTAGTGGGAATCCAGAGGTGTTTACTTGGTTTACTCTGGTTGAAAATTTCCTAGGAAGAGCAAAGGATTCTGTGGCCCATGTTTCGAGAGGACTACTGGGGGATGAAGGATGATGAAGGAAACTAGTGAGACATCCTTTGGTCATGGGGAGAAGCCTTCAAGAAGACTATGTGACCCTAGTCCCTCTCTTTTCTCTCTTACTTCCTGACATGAGTGGTTTGCTGTGGCGTATGCCCCTGCCTTGATATGTCATCACAGACACAAAGCAACGAAACCAATGGATCACGGACTGGCACTTCTAAAACCCTGAGCCCAAACAGTCCCTCTCTTAGCTGAGTGTCTCCAGCACTTGTAACAACAACTTGCTGTAAAGCCACATATGTGCTCTCCGTTACTCCCTCTTCGGTAGCCGTAGGTCTTGAAAGAAGGTCAACGGTCAAGAGTTCAAATGCCGCCAGGCAGTGGTGGCGCACGCCTTTAGTCCCAGCACTTGGGAGGCAGAGGCAGGCAGATTTCTGAATTGGAGGCCAGCCTGGTCTACAGAGTGAGTTCCAGGACAGCCAGGGCTACACAGAGAAACCCTGTCTCGAAAAAAACAAAAACAAAACCAAAAACAAAATTCAAACGCCTCCCGAGGCTCCCATCTTTCTAGCCCTCCAATACTGCCCACAAGGCAACCTGCAGAAACCTTGACCTCAGACACTGCGGGGCATTCTTTCTGAGTACCTGCATAGCTCACTTCCTGTTGGATTCACACCCGGTCACTAGGTTGCCCAGAGGACCAATACTGTGGCGGGCACATGCCGTTTGTTGCTAATGGTCTTTTGTTTCCTTGCTTCGGATTAGAGGATCCACACTGGCGTCTGGGAACTCACACTCCTCCACTCTCAAGCCCCATGGTGTAAGAAACCCAGACCGTCTGGGGACTCAAAACTCTTATGTGGGTCTCCTCCTATAAGGAAGAATGGGCCTGGGCCATGTGACTTAGGCCTATCCAATCACTGCGTTTGACGCGTCTTCCACAGGATTTGATTTATGATGGACAACATCCCTGGCCTGTTCCTGTGAAAAACCATGTCCCAGGCCTTGGGCTCGGAGACATTCATTTTCACAAGCAGCAATGTTTGAGCTTGGAGCTTTCAGCAGCCATCTAGAAACTTCTCTCAAGAAAGCTGGTCTAGGTATTGACAGAGAGGCCCCAAGCTACTGGGTCTGGCTGAGCCCGATGCCAGGAAAGCTCTAGGCGTTTCAGCCACAGGAGTCACGAATCTCTGCTGGTCCACCTGCCTTGGCGCCTGGTCCTGGTAACTAAAGGGCAACTGATACAGCATGTGGCTTTGATGATGCTTTGTTGTGGCGGGGACATGGATGTGTGAGGGCTGTAAGGAGGGATAAGGTTAGAAAGTGAGGCATGGTGAGAGTCGAACAATCCTTAGATGGGCCACCTGATCTTTGAGATTAGGCTTTCCTGAGGCCAGGTGAGCCCAGGACTTGCCAAACAGGCTCTCCCGCTGCCCCCAAGGAATCCATTAATGTTTCCAGAGCTGCTGATAAAGCCGGATTCTTGGCCTGCAGCAGGACCCGTCCTCCAGGAACACTTTGCCAGAGGGAGAGTAGGGTGAGTCCTGCATAGCTGAGAATGTTGGAAGACCAAGAGCTGCTTATATTTACTAACTGGGGTGATGAGAGTGTGGGAAAAACCTAATGCAGCTTCCAAAGAGACTCAGACAGATCCATTCTTCTCAAATGGCCCAGAGCAGGCCACAGGCTGCCCATAGGAAAGGGGAGTCATCCTCCACCTCTTTACACAGTCTCCTTCCTCCTCCTCCTCTATCTCCTTCACCTCCATCTCCTCCTTCCTCCTCCTCCTCCTCTTCCTCGTCCTCCTCCTCCTCCTCCTCCTTCATCTCTTCCTCTTCCATCCCCTCCTCCTCCTCCTCCTCCTCCTCCTCCTCCTCCTCCTCCTCCTCCCTCTCCTCCTCCTCCTCCTTCTCCTCCTCTTCCTTCTCCTCATTCTCCTCCGCCTTCCTTTTGGTTTTGGTTTTTCGAGACAGGATTTCATTGTGTAGTCCTGGCTGTCCTGGAACTCACTCTGTTGACCAGGCTGCCCTTGAACTCACAGAGATTCACCTGCCTCTGCTTCCCAAGTGATGGGATCAAAGGTGTATGCCACCACTGCCCGGCAGACATGCTTATTATTATTATTGTTGTTGTTAATTTCACTTTAATTTACTAGCCTTGTGTCTGTGAGAGTGGACTACGTCCTGCAGCTCACATTGAGGATAGCGGGCTTGTATTGGCTCAGCCAATCTCGAAGCCAATGCACTGACCTAGTTCCACTAGTGCAGTCCAAAGTGCCAACTGCTTCGCATTTAAACCAACATCCTACGTGTTGCTACTAAGCCTCTGTGGTTATTTCTCACCTTCCTCCCATCTGGGGAGAACCATCCCCACATGTATCTTCTTTTCGGATGCCAGGAGTCAAAATTCCTTTCTTGGGAAGGTCAAAGAGACAAGAAACCAGCATTCATTCTATCATGACTACTGCTGTTACTGAATAGCAGCATCCAAACAAGGCACAGAGCAGGTCACACGGGCCACTCCCAGGACCTCTCCTTCTAACTTGTTAGCCAGAGAGCAGTGCTTGGACCGCTAGGGCCCCTGAGAACAGAGTTTCAACCACACTGTTACTCCCTTCATCGGCACCCTCATGGCTTTGACTGTTTTCTTCTGAGGTCTTCCTTTGAGTATCTGAAAAATAAAGTTTGTCCTGGACAGATTCAGGGTTATCTTTCCTCCCAGCTAACTTTAAAACCCAAAAGAAATGCTTAGTTCTTTCCAGCCATAATCTCGACTCTTTATGAACATAACATGATGGGCAGAATCAGTCAGTGGTTTCCATAGTTAGCCTTGAGAGAATCCATAGAGCCCCTCAACATGCCCTCTTATTAAAATTTTATGTTTGTTTTATTATTCCGTTGGTGTTTTGCTTATGTATATGTATGTGTGCCCTGGTAGCCATGGAGGTCAGAAGAGGGCATTTTATCCCTTGGGGCTGGAGTTATAGACAGTTGTGAGGGACTATGTAGGTGCTGGGAATTGAACCCAGGCCCTCAGCAAGAGCAATGAGTGCTCTTAACTGCTGACTCAATTCTCCAGCTCAGGGTGTCCTTTATATAGAAGATGGGACTGAAATGTACACAGATTAAGTGACTCCCCAACATTACAAAATTAGTGACAGATCAGAGCTTTGAGATGGAGTAGTCTGCCCCCTTAAGTCTGTACCAAGAGCTGGCTGGCATTTCCTGTAAAGGGACAGACAGGTAGGACTTTAAACCTTGAGGATGACTAGATACCGTCTCTGCCATAGTTGCTCCCAGTACCGACATGGCAAGGTGTGTGCGTACTCGTGTGCCGTGCGCTAGTGCATGTATGTTTGCAGCATTCAGACAGCACACCATGAGATATGCTTCTGGTGACTTCCTTCCAACTGTTTAAAAACATGAGGTGTGTGTGTGTGTGTGTGTGTGTGTGTGTGTGTGTGTGTGTGTTTGAGACAGGGTCTTGCTATATGGATCAGATCAGCCTCAAACATGGGATCCCTATGCTTCTGAGTTATTGAGGTTAATGACTTGTAACCCATTCTCAGCTCATACTCTGTGTGCGTGAGGTGTGGCAGCCAGACCCTGCCCTGTGCTGTCCCACATTCTGATATTTTCCTCTTATCATTCATGTTTCCCAGCAATGAGTTGAGGAAGTTGAGGAAGTTAAGGGCTTGTGCAAGGTGCCTAGTGAGAAGCAGGGGTCAGAATTTCTAGCCTTTGGGTTACAGAGGCAGGAGGGGTAGCTAGGCAGGCAGGCAGGCAGGCAGGCAGGCAGGCAGGCAAGCTGGTAGGCAGGAGGGCTAGCTAGCTAGGCAGGCAGGCAGGCAGGCAGGCAGGCAGGCAGGCAGGCAGGCAGACAGCATTACCTCGTTTGTTTGACTTGAGTCTTAACAGTCCACCAAGAGATGGTAGGACTTTCTTGCCTACCCCAGGAACTTAGTACAAAAGCCTAGGGACCTGATCTGGGGTGCCTGGTGTGTGTGTGTGTGTGTGTGTGTGTGTGTGTGTGTGTGTGTGTTGTTCGTTTATTTTGTTTTTCAAATTGGCACTGCTAGAGTTATCTGGGAATGTTTTCCTGATTGGCGATTAATGTGGAGGGCCCAGTTCACCATGGGTGGTGCCATGGGAGGGTGGTCCTGGAGTGTCTAAGAAAGCAAACTGACCAAGCCAGGAGGAGCAAGTCAGTGAGCAGCATTCCTCCATGGCCTCTGCCTCAGCTCCGGCCTCCAGGGTCGTGCTGTGGTTTCCCTCGATGGTATACAATAACCTGTAAGGCAAGCTGATTTTGATCATGATGTTGATCCCAGCAATATAAAACACACTAGATCAGAGCCCCTGCCCCACAGGCCACGGTAGGCTTACTTTACACCCTCCTGGGACTTGTGATTAACATCAATACTCTCCCTTCCAGACCTGGGGCCGGAAGCTCCAGCAAAGGCAAGAGGCTGCTTTGCCTTTGTCTAACCTCATCAACTACAGCAGCTAAGCTGGGGAAGACTCAAAGGGCCCAGATGTGTCACCTGTGTAAATATTTCAGCTCTGGTCTAGTTGGGGAAGGACAGCAGGGAGGGAGGGAACAAGAGCCCATAGAGGGGCAGAAGAGACAGAGAAGATAGACCCAGAGGCATAGGGAGGTGGGAATTGCAGACACACTCAGGTACGCTCAGGTAAAAGCTGTTTCTTGCTGGGCATGGTGGCTCCTGCTTATAATCTCAGCACTTAGAAGGATGACAGGGTAGTCATGAGTGACAAGTCACCAGCCTGAGCTACACAGGAAGGCACTGTCTTAGAGATGAATTGTTCTTCTGAACCAGAACCCTATTACCTTGATCCCTAACTCTGTGGAGGCAGAAAAGCCAGAAACCTTCCTGCTTGAAGTATTGATATTCACCTTTATAGGCTCCCTTACTCTTAATTTCATCAATGAGCAAGGTCTTCAGGTGAACAATACAGAGATCACTTACCTGAGGAGGGACGTGGGGCTCAGGGAGTTCCAGAATCTTGCTCCGGTAGCACCAAGTTAGTAGCTGAGCTGGAGCAAAGATAGCCGTCCCCAATCCAGGGGCTAGGACTGTAGCCAAGTAGCAGAGAAATTGCCTGGCATGTGTAAGGCCCTGGTTTCCACCTGAAAAAAAAAAATCTCAAAAAGCAACCAGGACAAAATGGGTGTGGTTGGTGAGATGGTCCATCAAATTAAGGCATTAGCTACCAAGCCTGACAACTGGAATTCAGTCCTGGGACCCACATGGATCAAAATGAAAACTACTGCACAACTCCAGAAAGTTGTCTTTCAGCCCATGCAAATTCCACCTTCTTCTCTCTCACATACACAAGTGAATGAATGAATGAGTAAATAAATGTAAATTTTAAAACAAAACAGAACAGAACAAAACAAAACCCTCACCAAGACTCCTAAATCCCAGAGCAAGATATGCCCAGGGGATACGGCAGTGACAAAGGCACATGTATACTAAATGTTCTTCTCCAAGTTACTAAGTAAGTTGATCCTGAGGAGTTTCTACACTTATATCTATGCTGAGGGTCAACAAGCTTTGCACAAGTGGGAAGCTCTGGATTTGGGCCTGCACAGCTTCCGTCCTCCCCAAGAAGGACACTGAGGGAAACACACGGAAGTGCTCACTTCCTCTTCTCCCTTCAGTCAATGAGACCCTGAAGTGCTTGGTCAAGCACCGAGAGAGGCATATTATATTGGAGTGAGCAAGGCGGCAATCAAGCAGTACGTGTCCTAGTGGCCAAGCACAACAGAGAGTGATGGATTCCAGGGCATCGGGGTAGACCTGTAGACAGCAGAAGATTGGTACCCAAGGGATGGATGCTGGTGGGTCTCTTAACACCAAGGATGCTGCGTCACACAAATCTTTAACACTTACATTGGATGACCCTCCCACCACTTCTGAGAATTCTTTTCCCAACTTGGGATCCCTCTCCCAGGCCGACTCTGGAGAGATTGCTTAGTTTAATCTCCATATCCAGAGGGAAATAAACCAAGGGAGCCTAGTCTTTAGGGCTGTATCTTTGGGTTCTGGTATATGAGGGTCCTGTTGAAAAGGCACAGCTTGGTTGCCTGGTGGCAGGAGCCTGGAAAGAGTCATCAACATCTGTGGGCTCAGCCTAAATGAAGTCCCCATACCCTAAGGAAAGTGGGAAAGTGTGTGTGTGTGTGTGTGTGTGTGTGTGTGTGTGTGTGTGTGTGTG
>JADRCD010215597.1:17698-33300 GCA_019843815.1 Montemys delectorum
AGAGAGAGAGAGAGAGAGAGAGAGAGAGAGAGAGAGAGAGAGAGAGACAGAGGCACCAGGAGGGCTCAGCTCTCTTCTTCATTCTTGGTCATGTTCTTCCTATGGCAGCCAGCAGACTTCATGTGCTCAGAGCAGTGGGTGGATAATGATGGTAAGCCGTCTTCTATATGTGGAGCTGGAATACATGGGAGTTTCAAAGCTGATGGCTAGGAGTGTTTCTTTTTTTCTTTTTTCTTTATTAGGTATTTTCTTTATTTACATTTCAAATGATATCTCCTTTCCCGCTTTCCCCTCCAAAAAAAAAAAAAAAAACAAAAAACAAAAAAAAAAAAAACAAAAACAAAACAAAACAAAAAAAAACCAACCCTGTTCCCTCCCTTTTCCTCCTGTTCACCAACCCACCTTCACCTGTTTCCTGGCCCTGGCATTGCCCTACACTGGGGCATAGAACCTTCACAGGACCAAGGACCTCTCCTCCCATTGATGACCGGCTAGGCCATCCTCTGCTACATATGCTGCTGGGGCCATGACTCCTACCATGTGTACTCTACTCAGCTATTAAAAACAATGAATTTATGAAATTCTTAGGGAAATAGATGGATCTGGTGAATATCAACCTGAGTGAGGTAACCCAATCACAAAAGAACACACATGGTATGCACTCACTGATAAGTGGATATTAGCCTAGAAGCTCAGAATACCCAAAATACAATCCACAAACCATAAGAAACTCAAGAAGAAGGAAGACCAAAGTGTGGATACTTCGTTCCTTCTTAGAAGAGGGAACAAAATACTCATGGAAGGAGTTGCAGAGACAAAGTATGGAGCAGAGACTGAAGGAAAAGCCATCTAGAGACTGCCCCACCTGGGAATCCTTTCCATATTCAATCATCAAACCCAGAAACTATTGTGGATGCCAGCAAGTGCTTGCTGACAGGAGCCTGATATAGCTGTCTCCCAAGAGGCTCTGCCAGTGCCCGACTAATATAGAAGTAGAGGCTCACAGCCATCCATTGGACTGAGCACAGAGTTCCCAATGAAGAAGCTAGAGAAAGGACCCAAGGAGCTGAAGGGGATTGCAGGCCCTTAGGAGGAACAACAATATGAACTAACTAGTACCCCCAGAGCTCCCAAGGACTAAACCACCAACCAAAGAGTAGGAGTGGTTCTTTAGGGGCACATGGGGTCTGTCATCAGAGGTGGAGACCATGATGGGAAAAGAAAAAAAAAAAAAACCCTGCAGAAGTCCCCTTTGGGTCAGCAGCAGTGCCACAAGTATGTCCCCAGATAAGCATCGTCGTTGAACGGAGTTGCTGAGAAATGCAAAGAGCATAGACCCAGCACAGTGAGAGTTCCAATTCACGCAGAAGCTGAGAAGTTCTGCAGGAACACAGGGGTGTTACCCATACCACAGTTGCTCACTGGGGAGTATTCCTGATGCCAGGACCCTGCTGAATATTTAGATAAGCTCTTGCTGCATAGCCCACACTGGCCTGGAACTTGTGATTTTTCTGCCTCAGCCTCTTGAACCCCGACTTTACAGGTGTACACTACCACACAAAGCGTCCAATCAAGTCTTTCAGGATAAGGAGGAAATAGTTCAGTTTAGAAAATGTTTCCAGTTCTGGCAGCAATGGCTCAGTTGTTAAGCATGCTCTTCTGGAGGATCCCAGTTTGCTTCTGGGGGTACCCTTGTTGGGTGGTTCACAACTGCCTGTGATTCAATCACCAGGAGATTCAATGCCCTTTTTTCTGGACTCTATGGTCTCTTGCACACATGTGACATTCAAACACACACACACACACACACACACACACACACACACACACACACCTAAATAATCTAAATTTCCCCAAATGACTTCACTGGAGGGAAGTCTTGTCTTCCACAATTCCAGACTTGCCTCGTGCTGATGGACAAGAATGTGAGCAGGCGCTCTGCCAAGAACAGCCTGGGGAGACAGACATATGAGGTACAACCCACAGCAAATCAAATGAAGTGTGAAGCCGGGGCGGTGGTAATGCAGCGACTGTGGATTTTGAACCTGGAATTTCCTTCTTGTAACAAATTAATCTGCACACCCTTACTGTTGGTTCACCCAAGACAAGGAAATAGACAAGATTCTAAAGTCGTTTTTGTATTTATCTCATTTAAATAAACTATAACCCTGTGAAGTGTGTAATAAACAGAAATATAAATAAGTGTTAGGTAAATTTTAGAAGGGGTACGAATTGTGAGGTTGGTAACACATGAAAAAGGACTATAACTGAGTAAGGAGATCATGGTAGACAGGCATGAAACTAGGGAGATGACTGAGTGGAGACAGAACCAGGAAGGTAGGGAAGAGAAAATTCCAAGAGGAAAAATACCCAAGGTCGAATGATAAAGCAGTCCTGGATAGCTGAGCTGGGATTTTAATCCAAGGCCATTTGGGTTAAAATCAGATCTTTACATGCATGTGATACAACACATACATGCAGGCAAATCACTTATATGCATAAAAATTATATATATGTATATATGTAATACACACACAAATATATATGTGTGTGTATATATACATATATATATATATACACATATATACGTATATATGTATGTAGGTGTGTGTGTGTGTGTATATATATACATGTATGCTGGTTTTGTGTGTCAACTTGACACAAGCTGGAATTATCACAGAGAAAGGCGCTACCCTTGAGGAAGTGCCTCCATGAGATCCAGCTGTCAGGCATCTTCTCAATTAGTGATCAAGGAGGAAGGGCCCATTGTGGGTGGTGCCATCCCTGGGCTGGCAGTCCTGGGTTCTATAAGAAAGCAAGCTGAGCAAGCCAGGGGAAGCAAGCCAGTAAGCAGCATTCCTCCATGGCCTCTGCATCAGCTCCTGCCTCTAAGTTCCTACCCTGTGTGAGTTCCTGTCCTGACTTCCTTTGGTGATGAACAGCAATGTGGAAGTGTAAGCTGAATAAATCCTTTCCTCCCTGACTAAGACTGTATGTATGTATGTATGTATGTATGTATGTATGTATGTATGTGTGTATGCATGCATGTATGTATATATGGATATATTCAGGCTTTTATTCCTGATTCACATGTCCTTCCAAGAAAGGTCTCATCTCTAGGGGTTGAACAGCTTGGGGAGAAGCTTACAGGCAAGCCCTCTGGTGTCACAGGCTGCAGAGTGAGCACTGGCCTAGATCAGAGCCAGGTCACTGCTTAGTCTTGTGGCTTCTAGTAAGTTACTTTGGTACAGGGTCCTCAGTCTCCCATTTTGTACAATAGGGATCATGTTAACAAGTCTATAACTTCCTTTTCAGCTGTACAATGATGTCATGGGGCGATCCTAGCAGAATAGCTTGCTTTCTGAGATTCTAAGATCCGCTTGCCAAGCTCCTGAATCCCTCTGCTCCAGCCCCTGTGACAGCCACACTGGTTGCTGAAGACTGATTCCTTAACGATCCCTGAGATTTGTTTTATTTTTTAAGCCTTAGAAAACAGTACAACTCCTACAGAAGGACTCACACTCACAAATTACTATTGGAGGGACTAAGAAGATTCTAGAATTCTGTGCCTTCATCCTTGAGGATTGCAAAAGCAGAAGGGAGTAATTTCACCAACATGTATCTGTTCCCTCTGACTGGGTGTGGTGCCAGTGAGTGAGGAAGGCAGAGGTCAAAGGGCGGCACCCTGGAGCTCAGGAGGAGAGCCCCCGGGGTGGGGGCATTATCCTGGTCTGGTGTGCAGGGATGAACGTTCCCATCTGCCACTGCAGGACTATGTATCTGTACAGCTTTCTCAGAGAGTAAATGTTGATATTGTCAAAATTAATTAACACATGTACCTCTTTTAAAGTTAGTTTATGTATATGGGTGCTTTCCCTGTATGCATGTCTGTGCACTGTATGTGTGCCTGGTGTCCACAGAGGCCAAATGAGGATGCCTGATCTCCTGGAGCGGGAGTAACAGATGGTTGTGAGCTGCCAAGTGGGTGCTGGGAAACCCAGGACCTTTGGAAGAGCAGCCAGTGCTCTTAGCCACTGAGCCATCCCTCCAGCCCCAATATATGTACCCCTTCATCCAGTGATTCCAAAGATGACCTTCAAGAAATGCTTCCCCCGAACCAATGAGGGCTTAGTGGGAAAAGGTGCTTGTGGCCAAGTGTGAAGACTTTGAGTTTGAACTCTGACACTCACATAGTAGAAAGAGACGACTTACTCCTGACCTACACACAAGTACACACAGTATATAAATACGTAAGTAAATAAACGTAATAAAAACTTTAAAAGGAATCAAATGCTTTCTCTGAATACAAGAGGCAAAACAAAACCTCTCATTAGTGTGCCGGTGGTGTTTGTACTGGCTGGGGGCAGCCAGCAGCCAATCAGTAGGAGATGTGTGTAATGCCATGGAACACTTCCCAAGGGCTACCGGTGAGAAGAGCAGATCCCAGAATACATTTGGTTATCACACACACCCCACAGTGAGAGACTTCATATCCACCATGATGTTTATAGAGAAAGGAAAGGCAGATGAGGGCAGTGCTGGTGGGATACAGAAATGGGAGAACATGGAATAGTGCAGCCACTGGAAGTCCTTCAAGCAGCTAAACACAGAATTACCGTACGTGTGGCATCTTATTGGTGAAATCCCAGTACTGAGAAGATGGAGACAGGAGAGTCACGGGTCATCCTTGGCTACCTAGTAAACTGGAAGCCAGCTTAGGCTACATGGCTACATGAGATCTTTCCCTTCTTCTTCTTCTTCTTCTTCTTCTTCTTCTTCTTCTTCTTCTTCTTCTTCTTCTTCTTCTTCTCCTCCTCCTCCTCCTCCTCCTCCTCCTCCTCCTCCTCCTTCTTCTCCTCCTTTGATACAGCCTTACTACATAGCTCTGGGTGCCCTGAAATTCACTCTGTAGATCAGACTGTCCTTGAAAACAGAGATCTGTCTGCCCCTGCCTCCCAAGTGCTGGGATTAAAGGCATATACCTCCAGTGCTGCCACCTCTGATGCCTCCACCACCACCACCACTACCCAGCAGGCTACATGAGATCTTATTTCAAACAAAACAAAACAAAATCAGTCACCGTATACCCTATGAAATTCACTCCAAGATGTATAGCAAGCACAAATAAGAGTACAAACTCATATATGAATATTCACAGCAACACTATTACAATGACCCAAAGTACGACACAACCTAAACAACTGTATAGACACACAGTGGAGTCTTACTCATTGGGGATGACAAACCTTGAAAGCCTCTTCAATGAAAAGAAGCCGTTCATGGAATACGATGCATAACCGTCTGTATGAATGCCCCAAACAAGCAAATCTTCAGCCAAACCAGAGCACTGGTTGACTAGAGTCTCCACTTTGTGGCTCTGCAATTATTTTAATTATCTACTCATCAGTTTGTGGCTACCCAGGTTGTCTCACGCATTGGGTTATTATAATAGTGTTTCTATGAATATTCATGTATGAGTTTGTATTCTTACTTATGCTCGCTATATATCTTGGGGTGGAATTAATAGGATATATGGTGATTATTTTTGTTTTGTTTTGTTTTGTTTGAGATAAGAGTTCATGTAGTCATATCCTAGTCCATGTAGGAGGATACAGATGTGGGGTGGGTGCCATGGTTGAAAGGCATGGGGTTTGGCAGGTAATGTGCAAGTCTGTAAATACCCTGACCTTGAGATATATACCTAAAGCAGGTAAGTGATATCATGTGCTGTCTACATCGCAGAAAAGACTCAACTACATCCAGAGTTTTACAATGACACGGTTTACCGTAGCAAAAGACATAGACCAAGTGTTCACCAATCAGTGGTAAGCTAAGGAAATTATGGTGAAATAGACTACTGGAGAGCAAATGGGGATATCTGTGTGAGTGGGTATTATATGGTCTCCACGTCATACCACACAGTCTCCTCATGCCGTACACTGAAAACACGGAGTGCCAAGAGTGCTTATGCATCTTATTTGCTTGTTTGTGTTTTGTGCGTAGGCTAGATGTTGACAAAGTAGTTTCCACATCAAGTCCAGCCTGGTACCTGTCATGGTATAGCCATTGATAAGAATGATACTGAGAAAAATGCTCAGCTTGGACATACAGCTTGGTAGTAGAGTATTTGCCTAACACACACATGGCCCTAGGCTCAGTCCCTAGCATTGAAGAAAAAGCATCATGACACATAAAATTAAAATTGATGTCCACAAATAAAGTTTAATTGATACATATCCATACTTATTCAGTATATGCTGTCAATGGCTTTCTTTCTTTCTATCTGCCCATCTCTCTTTCTTTCTCTCTTTCTTTCCTTTTTATTATTAAGTTTTTTAAATTTACTTTATATCCAGATCTCAGCTTACTCTTCCTCCTCTCCTTCCAGTTACTCCTTCCCTCCCCTCCCTCCCATCCACCCCTTCTCCCCTTCTCTGAAGAAAAGGAGAAGCTTCCCATGAATATCAACCAGCCTTGGCATATCAAGTTGCAGTGAGATTAGGTGCATCTTCCATGCATATCTTCTTCTATTGAAGCTAGACAGGACAGCCTAGGTATGAGGGAATCCAAAGGCAATGGCTGCTTTCTTAATGATAGACTTGATTAGTTGCCACAAAGATCATGAACCTGCAAAGCCTAAAATATTCACAACCTGGCCCATTAATAGACAAGGTTTGCTGACTCCTGGCCTAGTAACTAAGAAAAGAAACACTGAAGCATGATGTCTAGTGGACTGATCTGGGGGGAGGGGATTGGGTTCCTGGAGGCAAAAGCTGAAGAGAGCTAGCTGGCTCTACACCCTTTGGATCAATTAGAAGAAGTTAATGGAAGATGAAAATGGTGGTAACACAGTAATCCCAAAAGTTCAGAGCTGGAAGCAGGACGCTCAGCAGTTCAAGGCTATGTTTGACAGGTGGCGCACTTAAAGACATCTTGGGGTCCATGATACTCTGCCTCTAAACCCAGCAACAACAAAAACATCAACCCAGCTACGTCTCTCTGTATGCTGCACATTAGGACATGTATGTATTCATATTGATATGTATGTTTTTGTTTCTTTGAGACAGGATCTTACTTTGTAGCTCTGGCTGTCCTGGAACTCACTAGGTAGACCAGGATAGCCTTGAACTCACAGAGATCCTTCTGCCATCCGAGTGCTGGGATTAAAGGCATGGGCCACCAACTGAGGCTCCTTTGAGGGAGGGGCTAGAAAAAGAAAATCTGAATAGAGGACTGAGAAGGAGAAAATGAAGTGGTTTCAATTGAGTGTGTGTGTGTGTCTCTGTGTGTGTGTGTGTGTGTGTGTTGCTGACATATTTTTTAAAAAATTAGCATTTATTTATGTATATATGTGGAAACATTGTAGGAGTCAGTTCTCTCCTTCCACTATGTGGGTCTTCAGGGTTTAACTTTGTGGTAAGTTTCTTTGCTGGCTGAACCATTTCAGAGTCCCATATATGGTTGCTGTCTTATAAGGAGAATCGTTTATGTGTAGTGTCTGCCATTAAAAATAAAAATGTATCAAAGCCTGGTATGGAGAGACATGCCTGTCATTCCAGCACTGGGGAGGTAGAGACAAAAGGCACGTGAACTCTAGACCTTGGGCTACATGAGAACCTGTCTTAAAACACAAAACAAGATAAGAAGGAAAAAAATCCCACCACCATAACTACAAAAATACATTCATTAAAACAAACAAGAATGGTGCTGGCTTCAGTAGCATGTATAACTAAAATTGTAATGATATGGAGATTAGTCTGACTCCTGCACAAGGATGTCACAAATTTGTAAAGTGTTCCATGTTTTAAAAGAAGGGGGAGGAGGAAGAAGAGGGGAAGGGGAAAGGAAGAGGAAGAGGAAGAAGAGGAGGAGGAGGAGCAGGAAGAAAGAGGAAGAGGAGATGGTGGAAGGAGAGGAGGAGGAGGAGGAGGAGGAGGAGGAGGAGGAGGAGGAGGAGGAGGAGGCATCCATACAGTCACCATTGCAGTTATAGAGGTCTGTGTTCAGCCAGATTGTAGGCTCTGCTGGGGCACAGTGTAGACACTAGTACAAAGCATAGCCAACTGTGGCCTGTCATAGTTATGGAGTGAATGGAAAGGAACAAAGAATGTGTGTTAAGAGAAGGGTAGTGGTGGCACACACTTTTTATCCCATTAGGGAGGCAGAGACAGAAGGATCTCTGAGTTAGAGGCCAGCCTGATCTACAGAGCTAGTTCCAGGACAGCCAAAGCTGTACAGAGAAACCCTGTCTTGAAAACCCCCCAAAATGGGGGATTGTGCACACAGAATAATGTATGCTTAGTGAAGAGTGTGTCTGGCTGTGCTAGAACAACCCAAGAAGTTGGGCACAGAATAGCAGAGCAGAGACATTACCCACAATGCCTCCACAGACCATGACTGAAGCTGCTGGTGGGCTGCAGAGCCTTGGTTAAAGAGTCCTAGCTTCTCAGCCTCTCCCACGGTCCTTTCCTCATAAGGTATCTGCTTCCGTTTGTCCTTCACAGCTTCTTGAAGGACAGCAGAGGGATCTAGCTGGAACGTGAGCAGTGCCAGCTCTAGCTGCCGCTGCCTTGTCTGTAAGCACATCTGCGGGGTCAGTACTCTCTGGGAAAGGGGGAAGATTCTTCCCACCAGTTGTTCAGAATCCCCTACCCAAGGACCAAGCCTGTGTGGTGGCTGCAGTGGAACTACATGCCCAGGGACAGCCTGGCTCTAGAGATAGCCAGTGTCATGTTCTCATCCTTCACACACACACACACACACACACACACACACACACACACATTGCCCTTTGTGACTGAAATATAGTTGGGCACCTTTCTCAGTTCAGGCACATAGAAGAAATGAAGCCAATCCTGGATACAAGAATTGGGCCAATCAGATTATTCCATTCCCCTGGACTCTGTCATTGGTTTAAAGGAAGGCATGTGTGTCCATGAATGGCAGCCCCAGGACTTTTGCTAGTGCTTTCAAAAGAGGGGGAGATTTTTGCCACTATGCACAGTAATTGACCATAGGAATAAAGCTGTGATAGAAGCAAGAGACTGAGAGTGAGAGACGGGTTCCTGACAGCCCCGTTTAAACTGGTTCTGCTCTGCCTGAAGTCCTTACCTAGCCCTAGCTCTTCAGTAGAAGAAACACCAGACATTAGGCTGGTTTGCGTTGGCCAGAGTCATGGCTACTGCTCAGGCTTAGCCAAGCCTTGGCTTTGAGCATACACAGAGGTTTGCTTCACACCCCCTGTACCCTGCACTTAGGCTCCCTGTGCCTCTTCCTAGGCTGTTACCCACTTGAAAGCAGGCTGCTTCTCTAGCCTGCTCATTTTCACCCCTGGATGAGGTGTCTGACCTGCTGAACATCCCGTTCCTCTGAATTCTAGCCCGTGACTCTTCAGGCCTGCTGCCTCCCATCTCTCTCTCTCTCTCTCTCTCTCTCTCTCTCTCTCCTCTCTCTCACACATGTACACACATGCACACACACATACATACACATATACACACAATACACATGCACACACATGTACATACACATACATGCATGCACGCACACACACATGCATACACACATACATGCTCATGTTCTCAAGTACACACACATACACACACACATAGTCATTGACCTTTATGATTGAAATATAGTTGGGCACCGATTTTGGCCTTCAACCTTTATTGAGCATTTCCTGGGTAACAGACTCTGTGCCAAGTACACTTGTGGATAATCTCCTTTGGTCTCAATAACCCCATCTGCAGGTTTTATGATTATTATTCTCATTTTCAAGCAATGGGAAGCAATAGCTTAGGAAAGCTGACATCAAACAGCCATGTCACATCATGACAAAGCAGCTCCTATGAGGGGAATGACCTCAAGAAGACTGACATCAAACAGCCATGTCACATCATGACAAAGCAGCTCCTATGAGGGGAATGACCTCATAGGCTTATTCTACCCCCTGAAACTGCATCTGGTCTGAATGGGCTCCGTGGGCACAGGTGCCCATCCCAGGCCCTTGCCAATCATGGGTCCAGACCTGAATATCTCTGGGAAGCCTTTTGGTTAAATGAATGCCTCGGAGGACACTAAGTCAGGAGTCCCCAGGTCCTCACCCAGGCAGAAGTCAATGTCTTCTCATCAAGTTCTTTGGTCCAAAGAAAGACTTTGGTATGGCCAGATGTCTTCATGCAGGAATTGGAGTTATGTCCGGGCTGAAGAATGGCTATAGCTCAAGACACCTTCTCTGCTGACAGAGGAAGGGGACAGAGAGCACATGAATGAGCAGCTCAAGCAGGAGGGGAAAACATGTTTTAAAACTTCATTTTGCAAGGCAATGGTGGCACTTTAATCCCAGCACCTGGGAGACAGAGGCAGGCTAATCTCTGCATTTGAGGCCAGTCTGGGCTACAAAGAGAATTCCTGGACAGCCAGGGCTACACAGAGAAAGCATGTTTCAAAACCAACCAACCAACCAACCAACCAACCAACCAACCCCAAAACTTTGTTTTACTCTTCAAGAGTGGCTTGCGAATTCAAAGAGGTAAGCCAGGGTTTGAGATAAATTCAGATTCTATAAGACTTCTTCATTTTCTCTCTCTTTAAATTTTTATTATTATTTTTTGGAATCTTATACAATATATTTTGATCATACTCTTTCCTCTGTCCTAACTCCTCCCAGATCATCCCATCCATCCAATTCCATGTTCTATTGTTCTTTTACAAAACAAACAACAACAACAACAACAAAACCCCAAAGTGTGCGCACACGCACTGCCCCCAACCCGCACTGCCCCCAACCCCAAATTGGGTTTATTTTGTGTTGTTTATCTGCTACTCGTGAGCATGGAACCTGCCCTGGAGAGGTTGTTTTTTACCTAGTGTCATTATATTGAAGAGAACTGCTTTCCCCTTGCCCAGCAGGTACAAACGGCAAACAGCGTCTTGGCCAGGGAAGGGACTTTGTGCCCATTTCTGCTTCTATGTGCTGGGGTTTTGTTTGGCTTGAGTTTATGCAGGTCTTACGAATCCCATCACAGTCTCTGTGAGTTCATGTGAGCAACTCCCTCTCTAGCTCTTAAAATCTTTCTACCTTCTCTTCCACATATGTTCCCTGAGCCTTGAGGGAAGGGGTGTGATATAAACAGCCCATTTTGGGCTGAGTGCTCTAAACTCTCTCACTCTCTGCACATTGTCCAGTTGTGGGTCTCTGTGTTAATTCCCATTGACAGCAGGAAGAAGCTTCCCTGACGGGGGCTAGGCAAAGCTCTGATCTATGGGGATAGCAGTCTGTCACTAGGACTTATTTTGCTGCTATGTTCATGTCCTAGAACAATAGTAGCAGATTTTTCCCTGGGCTCATGACCTAGTCTTATATTCTTGACCTCATTGTGTGGAATTTCCTAAAAAAAAACAAACAAAAACAAACAAAAACAAAAACAAAAAACTGGAAATTAATTTACTACAGGATCCTGCTCTACCACTCTTGGGCATAAACCCCATGGGCCCTACATCTTTCTACAGAGGTACCTGCTCAACCCTGTTCATGGCTGCTCTATTAATAAAAGCCAGAAGTTGGAAAAAGCCAAGGTGTCCATCAAATGGTGAATAGACAATGAAAATGTGGTACATTTGCACAATGGAATAATACTCAAAGACGTTAAATGGGAGGGGAGCGGGTAGGAGGAGGAGATCCTCCAAGGAAGGAAAATTAGAATCCAGTGTATAAAGCAATAAAGAAGAAATTAGAAATAAGAATTAAATGGAGGGGAGATGGAAAGGTAGGGTAAAAAAGGGACAGCTAACTCTAAAGGCCTTTCACAAAGCCATATGGAAACCCACTATTGCAGAAGCTTCCTAAAATATATACATATATAAAAGGAGTTTAAATGAAGTCACAATATAATGGGGGGGTGGTGGTGGGAAAGTACTCCAACTAGATATCAAATGTCATAAAGAGAATCTCTTGGTCTGTTTGGAAGCATCACCTGTTATTAAAATGCTGTTGGCCTATTAGCTTAGGCAGGAAATAGGGGGGCGGAAGTTCTGATACAGAGGGGATTCTGGGAGAGAGACAGGCAGGAAGAGATTTGGCCCCACGGGCAGAGGAAGACTGTCCTATGTAACTGAGGACCAAGTAACTAGCCATGTGGTAGAATTTAGAATAGAATAATGAGATGATGAAGGTATAAGCTATTCAGGGAATGATCCAAAGCATTTGGCCTAGGCATTTATTCATATAGAAGAAGTCTCAGAGTCGTTATTTCATGAACGTGGGCGGAGGTGGGAAAAGCTTATTTTCGAGTTATTAGACAAAGTTATATCATAGAGACCTCCCCCCACCAAACATGAAGGGTCAAAGATATTGGGTACCCTCCAGAACATGGTGATAAGGTCCCACATGTTGAAAGTTCCACATACGTGTGTGTGGAACATGGAGAAATCCAGCTAGTACCTAACTGGAAGCTTCACTCCTACTTACTCATGTCCACAGTGCTGGCCGGTGTCATGCACACCCCTTAGAGGAGTAAACTCACCCAGCTATGAACGCTGTGAGCTATAATAGCATCCCGCCTGCACGTTATGCTCACTAGTGCAACAGTGACACAGATTATAGAATAACCAACCATGTTTTGAGTGGACCTAAGGCCCAGTCCATGAGATGGAACGCAAACTGACCAATAACCTGAGACTAGATGGGTCGTGGTTTCCCTAAGGGAAACACTTACGAAAATTATTCATTTGTCCCTTGAGAAGAAGTGGCTCTCATAGCATTAACGATGAAAAAAAAGCCCCCCCCCCCGCCGCCTTTTGTTTTATTTGAGACAGGGGTTCTCTGTGTAGTCCTGGCTGTCCTGAAACTGGATCTTTAAGACCAGGCTGGCTTCAAACTCAGAGATCCTCCTGCCTCTGCCACCCAAGTGCTGGGATTAAAGGTGTGTGCCACCACTGTCTGGCCAAAGCTCCTTTCTAAAATTGCATTTATTTTGAGAGAGACAGAAAAGAGAGAAGAGAGAAAGAGGGGGGAGGTCAGAGGATAATTTTGGGTTTGGTGACAGTGTCTTAAGGACTGAATCACCTTGCCATCCCTTAGAGCTCTTTTCCCCCACCTTGAGACAGGGTTTCACTATGGAGCCCAGGCTGAACTTGAACTTGCAGGTTCCCAGGCTGGCTTCAATTTTACGGCAGCCTATAGCCATCTTCCCATTTCAATGTCAGCAAGCTGGAATTACAGGCATGTGTCACCATATCCGGCTGTACTCTCTCAGTACCAGACTGCTGGGTGGTACTCTACCTGGATCCTGTGTCTTCCCTTCTCCTCCTTTGCCTGATGGCCTCTGCACATGCGCATACACATCCTCATGGTGTTCACTTGCTTTTCAAAACATGTTTCAATCCTACCACTCACGTATTTGATACATTTGGTTTTTACCACTAGACGGTGAGGTTCCTGAAGGAAGGTAGACATCAGTTTTGTTCTCTCCTATTCTTAGAAGCAGAAGCATTGTAACAATTCACTGAATGAACAAATGAGAAACTGAACATTGAAAGAAACCAACCAATGCAGCCCCATTATATGCTGAGCATAGAAGCTTATGCCTTTCATACCAGCACTGTGAAGGCAGATGCAGGCAGATCTCAGTGAGTTTGAGACCAGCAATGTCTACGAAGTGAGAATCTGTCTCAGAAAAGAAAAGGAAAAGAGGGCTGGTGAGATAGCTCAGTCGGTAAGAGCACTGACTCAGGTCCAAAGGTCCTGAGTTCAAATCCCAGCAACCACATGGTGGCTCACAACCACCCCATAATGAGATCTGACACCCTCTTCTGGTGTGTCTGAAGACAGCTACAGTGTACTTATTTATAATAACGAATAAATCTTTAAAAAAAAAAAAAGAAAGAAAAGGAAGAGAAAGGTATGAAAACCAAAAGCCCGAAGCAGGTGTAAGTGCAGTTACTTATAGTGATTTAAAAAAAAAAAAAAAGAATTGTTTGTTTGTTTCTTTATTTACATTTCAAATTATATCCCCTTTCCTGGTTTCCCCTCTGGGAAAAAGAAACCCTATTCCCTCCTCCTTCCCCCTGCTTACTAACCTACCCTCTCCTGCTTCCTGGCCCTGGTATTCCCCTATACCTGGGCATAGAACCTTCACAGGACCAAGGGCCTCTCCTCCCACTGATGACTGACTAGGCTATCCTCTGCTACATATATAGCTGGAGCCATGAGTCCCACCATGTGTACTCTTTGGTTGGTGGTTTAGTCCCTGGGAGCTCTGGGGGTACTGGTTAGTTCATATTGTTGTACCTCCTATGGGACTGCAAACCCCTTCAGCTCCTTGGATCCTTTCTCTAGCTCCTCCATCGGGGGACCCTGTGCCCAGTCTAATGGTTGGCTGTGAGCCTCCACCTCTGTATTTGTCAGGCACTGGTAGAGCCTCTCAGAAGACAGCTATGTCAGGCTTCTGTCAGCAAGCACTTGTTGGCATCCACAATAGTGTCTGGGTTTGGTGACTGTACATGGGATGGATCCCCAGGTGGGACAGTCTCTGGATGGTCATATGACCACTAGATGGCTCACTGCTGTACATCCCAACAGGGAAGAGTGGTAGAGGATAAGAGCAAAAGCTTGGCAGGCGTGTGTGGGGGGAATAATTAGACTTCCCAGGGACTTCTGGTCTTCTCCAGCAGGGAGGCCTTTGTAGTCTGTAGTTAGTGGTGTGTGTGTGTTGTTTGTGGTATAAGTGTGTGTGCAAATGTATGTGTGTCTGTGTCTGTGAGGTATGTGTGTGGTGTGTGTGTATGAGGTGTGTGTGTATGAATGTGTGGTATGTGTATGTGTATATATGTGTGGTGGGTGTGGTGTGTGTGTGTGTGTGTGTGTGTGTGTGTGTGTGTATGTGTGTGGTAATTGCCTCACTGTACAAATTGCCCAACCCCACCCACCTCACATCCTCAGGCTGCTAGCACATTAATGCTATTCCACATCAAAAAGGTGGGTTTGTTAATGTTATCTGTCTTTTGTGGTTACTTGAAATGATTTTACAAATTGCTTTCTATTCCTGCTGTATTGGAATTGAATGGGCTCTGTCACTTTTACCATCTGAGTCATATTGTTTGATTTAAGAAGAAACACAAATTTACACTTCTCTTTTCCCATTATAACACAAGTTAGCTACATTTTCAAGGAAATATATTTTATAAAAAGCCAACTCCTTGGTGTGTATGTGTGTGTGTGTGTGTGTGTGTGTGTGTGTGTGTGTGATGTATGTGTGTGGTGTGTATGTGTGTATGGTGTATGTGGTATATGTGTGTGTATGTTGCTGAAACCATGCTAGATAAACTCTGTCACTAAACTATAGCTGTAGCCCAGAGTTAATATTTCATAATACTTCCTGAGATTGTCAAGGCACATAACAAGTAACAACAATAACAGAAAGACAATGCTGGCACTGGCGAGGTGGCTCAGTGGGTAGGGCAATTGTCCCCAACCTGAAGACCTCCCAGAGTAAAGAGAGAGCACCAACTCCCAGAAGTTCAATTTGTCTATGGTTCTCTCTCTCTCTCTCTCTCCTCTCTCTCTCTCTCTCTCTCTCTCTCTCTCTCTCTCTCTCTCTCTC
>JADRCD010215598.1:15977-46522 GCA_019843815.1 Montemys delectorum
CTCTCTCTCTCTCTCTCTCTCTCTCTCTCTCTCTCTCTCTCTCTCTCCTCCATGTGTGTATGTGTTGTGTGTGTGCATGTGTCTCACCTACTGCTAAATATGGTGAATGCAGCAGAGGCCCTTCTTGGCTGTGTAACTCACATTGGTCCCAGCAAGGGTAAAGCTGTGCTGCTGTTTCCTGATGGTCTTCTATCCAACCTTCCTGCTTCCACCCCATTTACAAGTGTCAGACCCACTCCTCTGTTTAGAGACTCACACTTGCTCCCCCTAAGTGGTTGGCCATTGCTTCCAGTAATTTCTTCTTAGGCTAATGTCTCTCTGGCTTGTACTTCTCCAGAAACACTGTGTAAAAACAAGCCATGGCCCTTACAAAATAGTACACACATAGAAATATTTTAATCTTACTTCTGATTTCTTCTCTGGTATAAATGTTCCACAGGAGTTTGTACTTGAGATTTGGGAGTCACCCTTTAAATGGTATTTTCAACCTTGTTAAATATGATCAGAAATCATGACCTTAGAATACACATGTTTAATTTTTCACTCATATTTTCTTTAGCTGCTTGAACAATCGATTTTTATCAAATGTCCATGAATAGCATGTGACTGTGGGTTGAGTTCTTATCTGTCAATGTAATTTGTGTAATTACTCATTGGAGACCATTTCTAGTTCATTCTTCATACATATTAAGTCTGCTGTCACAACAGCATTTGGGAGATATACATATATATTTGTCTTTAGACTATATTTTCTATATGTATTTAGCTGTTAGAATTTTGTGGCATACAATTTGACAATCAGAATACCTTACTTGAGGTGTATACACATTTGTGCATATTCCATCTTGAATTGTATGAATAGCTCCATCCTATTCTGGTTTCCTCAGTGGGCTTGAAAATGATTTATCAAATATTTCTCCATGCTTTCTTCTTCAGAAACATCCCATTCCTCTGTTCTCTGATGACTAACTACTGAAATTGCTGAAACTATTTAATTTTTATGATTCTAGGTTTTAATTCGATTATTCTTGGAGATCTCTCCTCAAGATGTGTTGCACATTCCAAGAGAGTCTAACAATCTGTTTGGATTTAACTGAGTTCCATTGTTCATTATCAGGCTCTATCCTTAACATTTGTAAGACCCCAGAAGGAAAAAAACTAAGTGATGTCCACACCTAGGCTAGAAGTCCAAGTTAACAAACTACTGAATTAAATGTGCCTTTTCCTCCACTGTTGAATATATACTTCAGAGTCTACAAAATGAATATGTGTAGGTAAAGTTATGGCTTTTAGATTACCAAAAGGTGGCAGAGTATGAAATGAAACTGAATATAGTGAATGACAGTATTACAGGAATGTCTGCATGTTCTAGTGATGATCCATTGATTTAGCTGGGTATAAAATAAAAATATCTGTCACTCCAAGTTATTGTGTGTTTATTATATTAAGTTATTAAAATTACTAATTATTCTCATATAAAATGATCTGAAACCCAAAGTAAAATGTAGTTTAATTACAAACATAAAAATTGAATTTTACGTTGGAGGGTAGGATATACTCCAAATAAAGTGCTTTTCATGCAAATGTGAGAACCTGGGTTTGGATCCCTGGTACTCATATAAAAGCCAGGCATGTTCCCTGGGCATCTGTAATACTTGATATACTCTGGAGGCTAAGACAGGAAACCCCTGAGGCAAGCTGACTAATTTAGGGTAACCAGAATCAGCAAGCTCTAGGTTCAACATGAGACTCTGCTTCAATAAATATGGTAGTAAACGACTGAAGACCACAACCAATGTCAACCTCTAGCCTCCCATAGCAAGTGTACACATGTGCAGCCACACACACACACATACACACACACACACACACACACACACACACATATTAGTGTGCCTATGCACATGATCCACATGCACATACCACACCCGTACACAATATATACAAGAACAGAACATAATTTCATTGAAACATAAAGTGGAAAATTACCTAAAATGTTTTCATAGACTCAAAATTTTCTTCAAACATGCTTAAAATTGTCTAACTTAAAATAATATGTTTTATAGTTACTAAATACAGATTTTTCCAATCAAATTATTTTTATTTTTTTGTTATTTTTAGCTCTATAAATGTGTGTCTGTCTTTATGTGGGAGTGTGTGCATGCGGTTAGGTGCCCACAGAGATCAGAGGTGTCGGACTCCCCTAGAGATGGCTGTGAGCCGAAGAATGTGTGTTTGGAGTGTTTAGTAAATCTGGAACTCTATATTCAGTAAACACAACTCTAAAACAATGGGTATTTACAGTATTTAGTAAATCTCAATGTATCATTAACTTAAAAATAAATAGCTAGATGTGTATACCCATAGTCCCAAAGAAGAACTGTTTAAGATCATGAATTTGAGACTATCCTTGGCAACACAGCCAGGTCCACTTCCCTAAAATTAAAAAGCCAAACCAAACCAAAACTGAAGGCGCACTACTTGCTCTTAACCACTGTGATATCCCTCCATCCCCCTAATCAAAATGGTTTTTAAAGGCTAAATTTGGGGACTGAAGAGATGGCTCAGTGGTTAAGAACATCTCCTGCTCTTGCAGTAGATCCAAGTTTGGTTCTCAGTACTCATATGGCAGCACACAACTGTCTACAACTCCAGTTCCAAGGAGATCAATACTTTCTTCTTGTTTTCATGGCCACCAGGCATACATGTGGTACACACACATACATGCAATCAAAACACTCATATGCATAAGAGAGGGATGAATTTTGACACAATTTTAAGTATTTAGTAAATCTTAATGTAGCATTAACTTATAAATATCTGGATGTGTATGCCAAGAGTCCCCACTACTAAGAAAAAGGACTATTTAAGATGATGAGTTTGACTATCCTTGGCGACACAGCCAGGCTCACTTCCCTTCAAAAGGAAATGTCAAACAAGACTATATTCAATTTTGAGTAGTCAGTGTTTACCCAGCATAAATGTTTTCACAGTGACTAGCATATTCTATACATGGTTTATGCAATAGACATTTGTGCAAGTTAAGAAGTATTTTGCATTGTTGACATGAAAAACTATTCCTCGGCTCCCAAGTTAACTATTGAAAATAGCATGCCATCTTTCAGAGCTCAGCAGGAACAGAAACACTAAGAGAAGTGAGACAGACGGACAGGAAAAGGACAGATGGAAATGGAAGGGCTGGGCATTGATGGGAGCTGAGAGCAAGGAGGCCATGGTTTTAACTAAGGATTCTTCCTTAGTCTAAGCATGCATGCCATTAGCATGTTGCATGCATGTCTACTTTACAGTGGGAAGGACCTGAGAAACATTCCCTGGGAGATGCCATCTCAGGAGTGAGTATTTTCAGTGAGTGCTTTATACTGTAGCTGGGAGGACTGGCCCTGTAGCAAGAATGGCAGGGCCACCTCTATGTAAATGCTGCGCCCCCCTCACCCCACTCCACCCCCGAATAGCCTGCAAAAAAGCATCTCCTGCAGGAGGACCTAGTTGAGGACTAGCTGAGAGACCAAGGATTGCTGCTGCAGACAATGCCAGCCAATCAATCGGGAACTGCTGCTTAGAAGAGATGCTTTCTTGGGACCAATGGGGCACGGGTGGAGGGTATGAAAGGAGCTTGCAGCAGTGCTCAGATGAGCTTGCTGCTGCAGCATTTCTCACATGCTACCAGAGTTTATGTCATTGACTCTGTGCCACCTCACTTCCAACCAAGGGCAGGTAGGGTCGGGAGGTAAGTAGTCCAGGACACAGGCAAGGGGCCCTAGATATCAGGGGGCATCTAGAGCTAGGAGTGTCAAAATGTTATTCAAAAAATGAGTCACAAAACAAAGGTCACGAATGTGTGAAGACAATGGCAGACACAGAGAGATGGCTAACGGAGAATCACAGCAACCCCATGCATTTAACTATGCACCAAGTGCTCTTCTAACCCGGTATGCCAATTAACTACTAATTAACTTAAGTTTCACAAAGAGCCACAGATGGATTGATACCACTGTAAATATTTTACCTATGGTATAAACTACAACACAGTTTGGCTTCTTGGTATTTCTATTCTGGATCCTATGGGCGGTAGGTGGAGGAGGGCGGTAGGTGGAGGAGGGCGGTAGGTGGAGGAGGGCGGTAGGTGGAGGAAGGCGGTATCAGAGGCCTCATTCTCTGTCCTCAGCCTCCACTATGTGGTTGAAATCTTTTCCTTGGGGTTATTTTGTTATTTTTCTCTGGAGGCCATTTCTTTCTCAAAAATCTTACTGTGCTATGCTCAGGAGCATCATTTCTCTCCAAACTTACTTACAATATAGTATCTTAAAAAAAAACAAAAACCTGTCAACTAAAGTTTCATCTAGAAAACCTGTCAGAGTATTGGTAAATCCACTACCTCTTGCTCCTTCTTTACATTTGTCTCTTTATGGAAATCTGCGATTTTTGTGGTGAATCTTTGGACTCATCTCTATTTTTTAAAAAAATCATTTCCAACTCATTGTCTTTTCTGTTGTTAGTTTTCATTTCCTTGGCATTTATGATCACTAATAAACTAATAATATAAAAATAAAATAAAAATAAATACAATGTAACATAGAATAATATAAAATAAAAATAATATAAAATTAACAAATGATAAAGTTTTAATAAAAGAGTCATTATTTTCTTTAGCTTACCTGAAAGCCATAAAGGTAGATGCTGAGAAAATATAGCTACACAGTCACAGACCTTGTGGTGGCTTATTTAGGATCATATCTACTATCGATAGCATGGTAGGTGGCAATGGTCTGCCACGGAGGTTCTCAACCTTCCAGTACTGCGACCCTTTAATACAGTTCCTCATAGTGTGGTGATCTACAACCACACTATTATTTCTATTGCTATTTCATAACTGTAACTTTGATACTATTATGAATCATAATGTAAATATCTGATATGCAGGATATCTGATGTTCGACCCCTGTGAAAGGGTCATTTGACCCCCCAGAGGGGTCGTGACCCACAAATTGAGAACCACTGGTCTACCATGTAGAACTCTGGGGAAGAGGCCAGAGCTGGGAGGAAGTCTTCCGTTTGTTCTTCTTGCTCAGTAGAAGCCAAAGCCGACAGTGACAGAGTTTCCTTTACGCTCCCCAGGATAGCAACAATGGTCACACTAACCATCGGGACCTATGGACAGCCTTCACCCTCAGGCACATCCAGTCTTCTGAGTTTGCATTACTAAGTTATCTACAAAGCTCATACTTAAGAAACATACAGTTGAGTTACAGAGTTAAAACACACATACAAACACACATACACACACAAAAATATATCCCATGTTTAAGTATGCTTACAATTTTGTGCTGGACACCATTCATAGACACCCTGAAGTGCATTTGACCTACAGGTTAAGGTTTTGTAAATTCCTCTGACATGGACATCATTCATAAGAGCCTCTGGATCATAATTTCTGTCCTGAAGCTCTTGAGTAGACATTCATACCTTTGGGTACATTCTCAGGGAGAAAGCCCCCACTCTACCTTCCTGGGGTGCATCACCAAGAGTCCAGGACCCATTGTTCCTTCCCACAGACAGCCAGGGTGAGAAACAGAGGGGAAGTTTACATTTAGGTTGTTCTTCATGCTTCCAGAATCTGTCTTTGCATTCAAAGCAGCTAAACTAGAATGTACTAAGTAGCAGAACTCTCTCTCTCTCTCTCTCTCTCTCTCTCTCCCCTCCCTCCCCCTCCTCTCTCTCCCCCTCTTTCTTCCCCCCCCCTGTGTATATGTGTATTTCTCTCTCTTCCTCCCTCCCTCTATTCCCTCCCTCCACTCCCCCATTCTTCCTCATTTCCATATACAGTACTCTGATGGTCAAGGAGACTAAGAGCTAAACCATCTGCAGCAGTGGAGATGGCCTTATGGAAAACCATGGGACACATTATTTCTCTAGGTTATCTGTGTCTGTTCAAGAGTATTAAAAAGATTTATAAGCTACAAAGATGGAATTATCAGAATTAACCATATCTGCTTCATAAAGTCTCATTGGGCAGAATACTAGTTTGAATTAAGTGGCTTTGCTGAATTTCCAATTATATTCAGTTCCCCCAGTTGCTCTGTGTGGCTCTCTCTGGAAAGCAGGAATAGCATATTGGTTGACTATGTGACTGGCCAAAATTCTATTTCTGTCCCTTGATGGTGTCAGTTCTGCATTGACTAAGAATGATTTGTTAGTCAAATATCATGTGCTGTTTAATAATAAGTAACTTAGCAAGAATGTTGATTTATTAAGTTCTTTCAACTAGTGAATGTCCTCAAGAAAAGAAAGGAAGGTTTTTACTCCTTGCAGATGTCAAGTTGAATACGCTCTGACCTAACAACTAACTTGCATGCAGTATTTTAAGATCTCCAGTTAAATCTGTGGAAGGCAGCATTCAGTGCTAAAGGGCCAGCTCTTTCCCAGGGGCTCCTTACAGACTTCCTTGTGAGGAATTACTTGTGGTAACTAAGTTGAGCTCAGATTTTGTTCTTCTGAATACCATTGGCCTTTGATTTCTTTTAACAAGTGTCCTCTAAATAGCTTTATTGTTTTAGATTCCGTCTTCTTTTTACACCTGCACAAAAGATGCTGTCAGCTGAGCATGCCCCCTTTACAAGCAAGGACTAATTAGTATGGCTTATGATTTTTAGACTACAGCAAAAGAAATGTATCTTCTCAGACTGAATCAGAAATAAATTTGCTAAAGTTGCCTAAGACTCAAGAAAAGACAGACACAGGGAAACAAGCTCACCGATGGCATCTTCAGCAGGGCCTCTGAGTACACTCTGTCATTCTAGCTACTATGAAGGCTGAGGAAGGAGGTTTATAAGGTCAGCCTAGACTACACTGTGAGTTCAAACCCAGCCTGGGCAATTTAGTAAGAAACTATTTCAGAAGGAAAAGACACAGAAGGACCTAGGATACAGTTCATTGGTAGACATTTCATACCATATTCAAGAATCTAGATTCAATGCTTAGTAACACACACACACACACACACACACACACACACACACACACACACACAATTAAACAAAGAAAGATAAAGGAGAGAGAGAAAGTCATACCAAAGCTACTATGGAAGCAAAGGACAGTGGTTTTGCTTCCATCTCGCCCTTGCCCTTAGGTCTCATAATGGGTCATGTAGGGGCAGGAAGCTGATAGATTTACCACGATATTGATAAACACCATAAATGGTACTGCTCTGTATGAGATATTTCTTTATTGCTGCTTGCACACACCATTTCCATTTCTTCTCAGCTAATAGAATCCAGATTTGTTCAGAGAGGGACTCAGGTCAGGAGTAAATCATCATTTATCTGAACCAGGCATATTTGTTCCAGTCCACGTGGGTGTGATTGGTCAGGTGAAGGGAGGTGACCGTGTGGGTGAACCTGGATAAGGTTTGTTTTTGTAACTGAAGGAAGGAAGGAAGGAAGGAAGGAAGGAAGGAAGGAAGGAAGGAAGGAAGGAAGGGAGGGATGGAGGGAGGGACAGAGGAAGGAAGGAAGGAAGGAAGGAAGGAAGGAAGGAAGGAAGGAAGGAAGGAAGAAGGCAGGCAGGCAGGCAATATACAGACAGACAGATAGAAAGCTTCAGCTCCCCTTAGTTCTTCATGGAATACTGCTCTGATTTTTGAGGTGTGGCAAATGCCTTGTGATACTAGTAAAACCCTGAAGATGACATGACAGACAAGACTGGACCACTGGCATGACCACTGGACAGCTGGTCCAGACATTAACCCACAACAGAATACCTCACAGAAGTGGATTATCCAAAAGTTTATTGGGAGACCCTATTGCCAATTAATCATCAATATTGATGTCTCTGTTCAGGCAGAAGTGAACTGTGAGGTAGGGATTGGAGTGCAACTAGTTCATTTCAGAAAGAAACACTAAGAATGGGTTACAGAAGAGAGGCACAGCAAAGAATGATACAGGCAATAAAGGATAGAGTAGCAAGCTCATTACCCCTGTGAGAAGCTCTGCACACCAAATGGAAACCAATGTTCCCCTGGGGGCAAGAGAGACAGGATATTTATCCCTCAGCTCCCACTCATCACTAGTTGGGGGGCACTGTTAGGAAACATTAATTCTTTGACCTATCTGCTTGCCACATAAAAATCAAATGAGGCTCTGTGGTCTGATAAAATCCTCAGGGGGAAGTGCTTGGGGACTAGAAGTGCAGCCAATTACAATATGTTATGCTATAGTATTATGTCCTATTAATATGCTATATTATCTTACATTAGCGTACTCCAGAGCTGGGAGATACAACAAGGAGTTGCTTCTACACCTATAGGTGTTGAATTAGTGCTTTGAGTCTCAGTATGAGCTCCTAATAAGATATTTCAAAGGCATTTGACAGGCAGATGTGTCTCCCCACTGACACCAAGGCTAGCTCAGTCAAAAGTCTCCATCTCTGATACATCACGATGGACTGTCCTTCAGAATCACCAAGCTGTCTTCTGCTTATGGTAAATGAAGCAGACTTGGCCATGAAGCAGGCTTGGCTGAATCAGAGAAGATGGTTGTCTTCTCTCTATATTCACACTTTCTCATGTGTTAGAAAGTATGATCCTACTCTACTATGACGCACAGCCCCTCCCCTCTTTACAATCTCCCCCAATTAAACCCAGTCACCTTTTCTCATAATTCCCACTCCACATTATAATAAGACCTCATGATATGTCCCCACATCTTTTATATTTTATTGGAATAGCACATTTTGGAAGAAGCAGAATATGGCTAATAATAGGGATGCTGCAATACAAGCTTTATAAAATCTGAATTTTATGTCACAATTTTAAAAAACACTGGGGTGTTTTTACAAATGATCATGTGCAACTCGTTTACCTTACACAGGACTCATGTGTCTGACAAACAAACATACCTAGTTTGGCATACCCTACTCTGAGCATCTAATTCTTCAGCTGTTCTAGAATATGGACGCCACTGTGAATGTCCCACTATATTGGGCTTTTATTTTGTTGTCCCTCTTAGATTATTTGCTCTTAAAATGTTCTCTATAGAGCAGTAGCTCTTATCCTATGGGTCGTGTGTGTGTGTGTGGGGGGGGGGGTAAAAGAGAGGGACAAAGAATAAAAATAAATCTTCAACTTTTACTACCTATTTATCTTCCCGTGTAGTTGCCTTTTAGCATGATGTAAAAACTTGGGCAGTTTTATTGACTATCATACCATACAATTGGGTTTGCTCTTGAATGAACAAATATCAGTACCTTGAGAACACAGCAAGGGGTGGTGAGAATGAGAAATGAGGTATGGCAATGAAGATTAGTAAAATAGAAAATAATGAAACTCTAGGAAGATGGAGAAGAACAAACTTAGTTTTGCTTACCCTTTTTGTTCTGCCTGGAGCCTCCTCTAAAATGTCCAGGTTAGCCCATTTCGTGTGTGTGGGGTGTGTGTGTGTGTGTGTGTGTGTGTGTGTTGTTTGTGTAGGATTTTGACATGACACTTTTAGACACTGTTCTTTATAGAGGCTTGAGGAGAGAGTTGGGAAGAATCATGAAATCAAATAAAAATAAAAAAACATTAAATTACTTTTTCAAAAAGTAATCTTGCTTTTATTCTAATTGAATGTACATCCTTACTATGGTAATATGATCAGGAAATTTAATAGTAAATAAGTTGAATTTTAATAAGTAAAACTTTCAGGAGGTTGGGTGTCATGGTACATACCATTTAGCTTAGTATTTAGGAGACTGATGTAGAAGGGTCATTGTGAATTATTGAGCTCCACACCAGCCTGGGCTACACAGCAATATCATAAGAGACAATCTAAGAGAAAAAATGATGGAAGAAAGTAAAGCATGGAAGGATAGAGAGAGGAAGGAGGGAAAGAGGGAGGAAGGAGGGAGGGAGGAAGAGGAGGGAGGAAGGAAGGAGGGAGGAAGGGAGAGCAGGAGGGAGAGAAGGAAGGAGGGAGAGAGGGAGAGAGATAAGAAGGAGGGAGGGAGAAAGGGAGGAGGGAGAGAAAGGGAGGGAGAGAGGAAAGAGGGAGGGATGGAGGAAGGAGAAAGGAAGGAGGGATGTAGGAGGGAGAGAGGAAGGGAGGAGGAAGAGAAAGGGAGAGAAAAAGGAGGGAGGGAGGCAGGGAAGAGGAAGGGATGGAGGAAGGAAGGAGGAAGGAGGGAAAAAGGAGGAATGGAGGAAGCAGGGAGGGTGTGAGGGAGGAGGGAAGAATGGGAAAGAGAAAGGAGAAGCGGAAGGGAAGGGAAGGAAAGGAAGGGAGATGGAAAACTTTTCAACAAAATTTGTGTGATGATTTTGAAGTTATTCCGGAGCTCTCTTATGCCTTCCTAGTTCCTGCCATTGTCCAGCCATAGCAGCTCATTTGCTGCAGAGAGTAGCCTCCTGTTTCAAGCTTCCTGGCCACTATCAACAATCTGATCCCCACTCAGCACTCTGCCACTCAGCCTGAGAAGAAATGCCATTTTATCTGGGCCATTTGTCACCAGAATAGTGCTCTGAAACTTCTTTGCTTCACAGCTAAGGTGGGGAGTTAATCCAGTTGGCAATGAGACCTAAAAAGGTCACCCTGGCACAACCTGTAAGTGGCATGTCTACAGCAGCCAGCTTGGTCTCTGTCCAACCTGGTCACATTTGCACATGATAGGAGGAAAGAGTCCTGAAATGACAGGGATTCAGCTGGCTGCCAGATTCTCATGTCTCTACTGAAAGAAACCAGGGCACATCTCCAGGATCCAAGTTCTATTTGTGTGCTTGCTGTGAATCTTCAATTGATCTATTGCCCAATGGTGGGTTGAAATCTAAGAGACAATGGCTTCAGCAGGACAACCACTATATCCAGAATGGATGCCCCAACTATGATAGTCAAGCACAGCAACTCTTACTAGGAAACATTTAATCAGGGCTCACTTACAGTTCAGAGGTTGTAGTGGCTATTCTTGGTTGTCAACTTGACTACATCTGAAATGAATTACAATCCAGAATTAGAAGGCTCACCTGTGGCCCTAATCTGGAGGCTGAGAGATACAAGTTTCTGACCTGAATCTTGGCATGGAGACCTTGAGGAATAGTGGCTACGAATCCCATAGGATTAACATAGAAAGCTCTGAGTTCAAGGTCATCCGGGGTTAAAGGTGTGGTGGCACACACCTTTAACCTGGGCCACACTTTTTGCTGGAGACGTATATAAGGACATTGAAAGAAGGAAAGCTCTCTCTCTGCTTCGCCTGCTTGCCTTGTGGGACTGAGCAATTGCTGGATCCTTGGACTTCCATTCACAGCTGCTGCCGCGACTGTTGTTGGGAGTTGATTGTTGGGAGTTGGACTACAAACTGTAAGTCATCAATAAATCCCTTTACTACATAGAGACTAAGTTCTGTGACTCTAGAAGAACCCTAACTAAGACAGAGGTTTAGTCTATAATTATCAATGGCAGAAAGTATGATGGCATTCAGGTAGATATGGTGACGGAGAGGTAACAGAGTTCTACATCTGGATCAGCCGGCAGCTGTTCCACTAGGTAGCACACTGGGCCTGGCTTGAGCTTCTGAACCCTCAAAGCCCATCCCTAGTAACACATTTCTTCCAACAAGACCCCATCTCCTAACAGTGCCTCTCCCTGTGACCAAGCATTCTAATGTATGAGCCTACGGGGGTGACATGCTTATTCAAAGCATGAGATATTTCTTTCCTTCTCCAGCACTGCTAGGTAGACTCTTTACACCAGGGCAAGAGGCCACAGAGGACAGATGGAGAGAAAGCAAAGGCCCTCCAAGGAACAAAGCCCCCTCCAGATCTTCTGGGGGAAAGCAGATGCATCCAGCTGACGGCACTTGCTCTAGCCTCATGAATGAGTATTCTTCTTCTATCACGTATTTGCATTCATAGTTTTGGGCATTTTTCTGGAGGATTCTTATAAACTTGTAGAGAAATAACCTACATTTCATTCCTCTGACCGGAGGGTTCCAGTGGCTCCAAATGGCCATCAAGTCCATTTGATGCTTGATTTTGAATTCTGACACAGCTGAGTAGCAATAAGGATGTCAAGGCAGTTGAGGAAAATGGTTTCTAGTATACTTCATTGACAGCAATGAATGACTCACTAGCAAATCCACAGCACTCACGAGAGAATTCTTTATCTGTCTGTCTACCTACTTGCGTGGGGACTTTGAAAGACTACTGCTTGTAAAGAAATGATTTTTGCCTTAGAGTATGTCACCTGATTTATATCACTAGACACCTGAGAACTAAAGTTAATAGAGACTGATGATATAATTATCATAAGGTTTTTTTTAATTACAGTGTGTGTGTGTGTGTGTGTGTGTGTGTGTGTGTGTGTCTGTGTGTGTGCACGCACTCCTGCTACCCATAGAAATCAGAAGACAACTTGCAGGACTCAATTTTTACCTCTACCAAGTCCTTTCTAGGCATTCGACTCAGATCCTTAGTTTTGGTTGCAAGTGCCTTTTACCACCAGAGGCCAGAGGCACCTCACTGGTCTCAGAACAATTTTATAGTCTTACTTCCTAATTATTGCAAATAGGATGGGCAATAGTTACAGACTTTCAAAAACAAGACTATTAAAAAGCATGTACATAGAGTCACACAATCACAACCTGCTTTCTTCACTGATTGACTGTTCAATATGTTCTGATGTGGACATTAATAGTAAGAAAGACATAGTGCTGACAGTCGGACACATTCCATAGGGCAGGACTCTTTAAAATTCTTCACCTAGCATGGCCAGGCTACATTTTAATCAAATTCGTGCAGAAGTACTCAACTTTTGAACCATGCAATATCCTGGGACAATGGGACATTTCCAGGGGAAAATTGAGCTGCTAAAAAATAATTTCTGAAACCTTCCTTCACTCCTATTTCAATTTAGTGATCGTCCCACTCAAAAAAAGAGCTGGCCAAATATTTTCTTCTCTGGTAATTGGTAACTGTTTGATGGTGAGTTTTGTAGCAGCATAATAATAGTCAACATTTGCATCCTATTTTAAGTGACTTTCACATACCCTATCTTTTGAGCACCGTATCACCCCAATCACGTCCAACACTTGGTTTCTGATTAAACAGAGCCAGGAAACTCAATGGGATTACCTGACCCTGAAGGCTAAGAACTCTAACCACAGTTCCAAAACTTTCTATTGAAAGTGCCATTTAATTGAATTATGACTATTTTTTTTTAGCAAAAATAACAGTACTGTCAAAAGCACTGGTCACAATTCTTTTATCTCATCTTAATTACTTGGCCTATGTACTTTAAATGAGCTCACCAAAAATAGCATCTGTGTCCAGCATTGACAGAAAAATTCCCAATGAAGAGCCAGAAGGTATTAAAGGAAGAAGCACTGTATAACTATAAAAACCATGGTTTTAGTGGAAAAGGAGGGAGGGAGGCATCTCATGGATTCGAGGATTTTTGTTTTAAGATGATGAAACTTAGAACCCTGTATTGGTGAAGATTACACATACACTTCAAATGGATGATGGGAACTTTAAAACTATGATAGCATTATTTTAAGATGGGTAGGAGTTCATCGCTTGAAAAGGCTGAGTTCTTTGGAAATTAAGACTAGCTAATAAGACTCATGTCCCATAAAGGTAATTATTTATATTTGACTTGCGTAATTAAAATGTGCTTTCACTAAAAAAATAACACAAGGAAATATTCATGATGTGATTTTAAAGAAGAGAAAAATACAAGTTATAATAGAATATTGTGATGTTACAACTTTGCTCCTCCCCACTAAAATTTGCAAGAGTCCTTAGATAGATAGATAGATAGATAGATAGATAGATAGATAGATAGATAGGCAGACAGACAGATATAGGCACCAACATAAAAATGGGTAGTTCTGGATCAGAGGTAAACATCTTAAAGACCAGAAACACATATTTTAGTATTAATAGCTATATATAGGTTCCACAACTTATTTCTTGTATGTGTGTGGGGGGTGGGGGGGTGCATGTACATGATCTACTGTAATTAAAGCTCTTAATAGTTTAAAAGCCATTCTTGACTGGAGGCCTAACAAAAACAGGCATGAACCAGGATTTGTTCCCCAGAGGACCCACGAAATAACAGAATCAAGGGTGATTTTTATTTCCCTTTTTATGCTTTTCTACCTTTTCAAAATCCTAAAGCTATGAGCATATAGTACATGTCCATAATTTTAACTGACACTCAGTGCTGTGCTATAATTCGAGAGCTGGTGTGTGTTCTTTATGTAATGCTTTTCCTTCGTTGTGAGAGCCTCATAAAGTCTATAGCACCACCTCACCCATCACCTAACAAAGGTACCAAGCTCTGAGCGGTGTCCTGAAGGAGGATGTATACACCGGATGGGGAGGAAACCAGCAAATACAGCGAGGAAGCTTAGTGCAAAGACCTTCAGGGAACTTTGCCAGTATGTCCTGGAATTCGATTAGAAAAAAAAGAAAAAAGATCATAATAACTGTCTGGATGTCACCCACTACAGCAGATGTGGTGGGGATGTCATGATGGAAATGAAGCTGGCGATTTCTGCCTGGGACAGTGTGCTCCCTTGGAAGCCATACCATCACTGTGTCCTCTGGACTGAGCTCTAGGCTGGACAGGCCCTTGCTGACTGTCCACCTCTCTCAGAAGGTAGCAGGGCAGCCGAGAAGCACTCAAATTCCAGTATTCTTCAAGTGACATAATATTTTCTTTATGACTAAATAAAACCCCATTGCATGTGTTCTAATTCTATGTGCTGCTCTGTAGAGCCTCAGCTGCTCCCATAACTGGCAGTTCTGGAAGAAGTGTGCTGACTCTGTTGCCTTTGGAGTTCCTAGGAATGGTGGATCTGGATCGCCTGGTAATTCTAATTTTGATAAAATTTATATATATATATATATATATATATATATATATATATATGTCAAAGTTCATGTTATCTTCTATCCTCAGAGATGACATAGAAAGCTCAAGACAAGTTTTTTATTTCCTGCATCATCTTTCAAAAAACTTCTCTCTCTCCCTATAGACTTCTTTTTAAAATTAGATATTTTCTTTATTTACATTTCAATTGTCCTCCCCTTACCTGGTTTCCCCTCCAAAATGCCCCCTATTCCCTCCCCCTGCTCACCAACCCACCCACTCCTGCTTCCTGGCCCTGGCTTTCCCTACACTGGGGCATAGAGCCTTCACAGGACCAAGGGCCTCTCCCATTGATGACTGACTAGGCTATCCTCTGCTACATATGCAGATGAAGCCATGAGTCCTACCATATGTACTCTTTGCTTGGTGGTTTAGTCCCTGGGAGCTCTGGGGGTACTGGTTAGTTCATATTGTTGTTCCTCCTATGGAGCTGCAAACCTTTCAGCTCCCTATAGACTACTTTGCTTTTTATCTTTTTTATCTTTATTTTTTATTTTATTTTTCCTGTCTTCATTTCCTACTTTTTTAAATTGTCCAAGATGATCCTAAGCTCTTACCTTTTAGAATCAAAGCTCCTGTATTTGTCAATCAAATTCTACAAAGATATCCTCTCAAACACTTGGTTCCATGAAAGAAAATTCAACAGGAATGTAATATTGCCCTTTCGACATCTTGAGGGCAGGGGGTGTTTAGGGTTTCGTGGAGATGCTGACCAAGTGACAACAGAACCTTCTGTTACTTCTGCAGGAGCACGAGGTTTAGTAAGAGCCAAGAATGAGCCCACAGCTATCTGACTCAGATGACCAGGCGCCTTACTCACAGGTCACACAGTCTTCCTTCATATTAATCAAAATAGTAAGATGCTTATCCGGCACAGGAGAATGGCAGAGTCCTGGCTGGCTAATTACAAGGTCCTTATTCTGCAAGAGAGATAGGAAACAAGTGCTCCTGATATAGCTCTGAGCTGCATCTCCTCCTTGCATGCTTTGGTTTATATAGGATCTGTCCTAATTCAAAAAATGATTCAGCCAAATGCCCCTGTGACAGCAACCAACCAAAGACATGTTCCAGCAGGACTTCTGCCTTGCCCTACCTTTCCTTTAGACCGGAATGAGCTGGCAAACTGTGTAAACGCGCTTGTGCTGGGCTAATGTGTTTGCCCTGTCACTGCACAGTCAAAGAATCAGCCTGCTGGTCCGCTGGCATGGGAGCAGGAAATGCCAAGGTACCAGGAGAACAGGTTGGAGACGGTGGAAGCGCTCATCAAGGTATCATAAACTCGTTCATGTCTTGGAAGTCAGTATCTGACTGTATTCCATTTTTCTCTAAGTCCCGGGTTCCCATCCCTCTTTTTTTTCTTATTAAAAAAAAAAAAAAAAAAAAAAAGGCCTTAAAGCTTTGAAGCTTAAAGGCAGGTCTATCCACTACACATGTTGTCCCTCTGGGTAAATTCTCTTCAATTAATCTTCACAGAGCTGGCCAAGTGGGGCCGAGTTCGCTGGCAATGCTCCAGAAGACTCCTGACTGACCCAGCTGCCTGGCATGGTTTCCTTGGTGGCTTGATTACTTCCCTCTGGTCTCCCCTGGCAGCCACAGCTCTAGTAATTAGAGCCACCTGTTTAGTGGCTTGTTCTCCATTCCCTAAGAGGGCTGAAACGCCACTCATCGCTCCATTATCAGCTTGCTGCTGTCTAAGGTTGAATCGGAGTGCAGAGACGAACCTCCAATCCAAAGGATCCAAAGGCAGCTCCGCATTCCCAGCATGCTTTTGATTTACACAAACCATGCCCTGAAAAAGCAAACGTTAAAGATACCGGAACAATACATCATCCTTGATCCTGAAGGAAACTTCGAAGCCATTCATTCCATCCCTGTCTGTAATATATGTGTGCTTTCAAAGTCTTCTGTGTCTCCTAAGGTAATGTTCGAGGCATCCGGTGAGAAGGAACACGCTTTCTCAAGTGGAGTGCAAAGACAGAGGAAATGTTCTCCCAGCATGAGGCCAGGCCACGAACAAGCCCTTGCCCAGTGTGCGAGCTCATCCAGGTAGAAAGGGAAGACTAATGCAGCTGCGCAGACACAAACTGGACATGTTGGTCAAATGCCACTTTGATGTGTGTTCATTAATAGCACCTTGTGTCCCATTCAGAGAGACACGTGAATTTCTCCCACATATGAAGCCAAAATCTATCCTCTATTCAACCTGCGCTTTTAACATGAACTCCTGGACATCTGAAATCACACAGAAAGAGATTTCCCTCCCAAACTTCAACTATTTAAGCACAGTTGAAATGGTCCACATATATTCTTTGCTGTCACAAAATAGACAAAATATCCTCAGTGTTTGAACGTTTGTTTATAACTTCATGATTTACAGGTTCTATTTTGTTGTTGTTGTTTTGTTTTGTTTTGTTTGTTTTTTGCTCCTTCAACACAATGACTTAACCTTTCCTTTTCTCACAAAATGGTTTCTGTCATGGTGGGGTTCCAGAACCAAAGCAAGAGACCTCAAGCAACATGGAATGTGGCTAGAGAGAGAGCCCGACACTCCCCCTCACCTCAAAACTCCCTCCTGTGGGTGTGGTGGAAGGTCTTGTACTAAACAAAGAAAGCTGTGTCTGCTATTCCAACCAACAAAGCTACAAAACCAACCCTAGTAAAAATTACCTCATAGTCTGTCGAAAATCTGGGGTGTCATCCTCCACCCCCAATCTTGTGTAAAAGACATTGGGTCTGTGGTCCTCCAACAATCACCCTGAACTGTGGAAGCAAGGGCTGGGCGGTTACTTTGACATTAGGAACTGAGACTGGAAGCAACTTATAATCCATCTATTAAAACAAAAGCCTTTTTTAAAAGTACAGAGAGTAGATGTGTGTGGAGTGCAAAGCCTGAAACAGGATATGTGTATCATACCCGCTGCCCCCACAGCTCAGAGAACAACGTGGGGGCAAGTTTGTAAAAAGCCAGAAATGGCAGGAGGACTACTTGAGTTAGTACCTACTGGATGCAACAGGGCCTTTGCAGTCATAAACCCAGCAGATGTGATTCTCTGCACAAGATATGCTCAGGATCAAGCTAAACAACATTCCAACATGGAAGGGTGAGGGGGGCTGTTGATGTCCCTGCCCCTAGCTCAGGAGCTATTGGCTGTTGATGGTTGGCTGCTCTGGGAGGAACAGCCCTCTACCTCCAGGTGTGAGTCCTAGCGAGGGAGGTTGCTGCTGCTCCAAAAACAAAACAAAGCAAAACAAAACAAAACAAAACTGGGCTGCACACTCATTCACAGGACAGCACTAGCTGGACTCGGTAGGTTTAAATAAATTTTTTAAATGATATGAATTTTGAGGGGAGTCTTGAGGGGAGGAGGAGGAGGAATTGGAGGGGGAAAATGGGGGTAAATATGATTAAAATACAAATATACCTGTATAAAGTTCTCCAACAATAAATAAAAGATATTATTTTAAATAAAGAGAACACAGACTTCCGTGAGTTTTCAAAAAGAAGAGGCGATGTGAGAAGGCCCAGTTTTGTCTTTGCCAGGAGCCGTATTTCCTTTCTTGCCATTATGCCTTGAAGAAACCCAGGGAAGTTGGATCCAGGTTATGTACTATCATTTGCCTTTAATGTGATCATAGGTTTCAACACATAAGCTGAAACTATTATTCCATGTCACAAATGAGGATATTCAAATTTAGAAAAAAGAAATAGATTTAGAAAAGATTACATCTTTTGGTTTTTATTTGTTTGTTTTTCTGTAAAACATATAAAATAGCCAGCTCATTTTACATTTAAAATTCAGGATACTGCTTTTGATTCTAACCAACATTTAAGAGCACAGGATACGTGAAATTTTGGTCGATACTCTTAGGCATCCAGAGTTTTCATCTTGGGCTAGCCCAAGGCCCCTTTCAAGCATGTGTGTTTTGTAATTCTCTCTTGGCAAACATGAAGTAAATTCAGAATGAACTCTCATATTCAACAAGCAAAACTACATCAGAAAATGAAAGTGGTCATATTAGTCAGTGCTGGATAACAAACTTCAAGAGATGACGAACATGAACGTTCGTTTCTCATAAGCGCAGGGTTAATGAGAACACCTCAGCTATAGTGTCTGCACTGTGAGACCCTCAGCATCCTCTCAGACTCTTAAGACTCAAGCTTAGCGCTGGAACCTGGTCACCCTGGCCAGTTTCACTGGTTGAACGAGTCTTAAACTCCAGGGCCACAGAAAGGCAGTGCCCCTCATTAGGAAAGAATGCTGAATTTTATCAACACATGGACACAGACAAGGATAGAGAACTAGTCCACTAAGTGAACTATTATGAGACCTTCAGGACTTACCCTTCCCCATACACACTAGTTGGGGCCTGGTTGTGTTTTATTTGTTTATTTGTTGTTTGTTTTCTGCTATCTTGACCATGTACCACAAGCTAGATGTATTTCTCTCAGCATGGAAGCCAAAACTCTAAAATGAAGGTGTTGGCAAGATTGGTCTCTCCTGAGGACTGGCAATCCAAGTGTTCCATGCTCATCCCTAGCTTCTGGTCCTTTGATGGCCTTATTGGTTTTCTTCCCTTGGCATGTAAATCTAAAGTCCCAAATGGCAAGGTGTTGATTAGGAGAACTGGGCAAGAGAAATAAAGAAGATAAAGGCAACAGTTGGGGACAGAAGGTCTTGCATAAGCAGATAACTCCATCCAAGCACGTTTACTAAATGTATAGCATCACATACAGTAGGGAAATGACCAATGTCAGCAGAGATCTAGGTCAGACAGTGTTGGTAAAGAGAATATCACAGGATACCTCAGATATAGCTGTCGTAGGATTGGACTGGTAACCACTGCACAGGGTGGGGAGTGGGGATGGGGTGACATTTGAGTCTGAGACACTGGCTCCAGCAACAAACAGACCTTGTCAAATCACAGAGCTAAGTCCCTTTGTCTTTTCATTGGGGCCTCTGAGAAAGTATTGGATTGATCTGGCTCCTTACACCAATGTCTCACACTGTCTTCAGAAAATGTTCTTTCTTTCTCTGTTTGTGCCCACCCCCCTTCCCCATATATCCAAATTACTGCTTTTCATTAGTTAATCAGCTCAGATTAGATTGCTGGACACTGGATCCTACTCTAGTATGATGTTAGCATAATTACATCAGCTATGACACCATTTCTAAGTAAAGTAAAATCCTCATGCCTTAGGGATTAGAAGCTTGCAGTTGCTAATTTTGTGTGTTAACTGGGCTATAGGATGCCCAGACAGAATCCAATCTTGGTTGAATTCATAGAGGACACTGCTGTTTGAATCAACAGAGTAAATAAAGAAGTCTTGTGCTAGAGTTGTTCAAGGCCCCAGGGAGGAAGATGACCCTTCTGCCATCAGCAGTCTCAAGTCTCACCGCTAGAGCCAGGGTATGTAACCACTCTGTTCAAGAAGTGTGGACATTGTCTATCTCAAGTTATGGGATACAATTCTGTCCAACTCCAACACAATTATGACAGCTCAGAAAAGCAGTCTGCTTCGGAGCAGCAGCGGCTCCTGTAGAGGATCCCCACAGTCACTGCTCGGTAAATGATGCCCTAACAATAAACCTCTCCTCTCTGCTCACAATGTTCTTCATAGGTAAGAATTGAGATAACAGCTCGATTCACCATGAACGCCTTAATCATTTGTTCCTAATTCCTCTTCCAAGCAGTACATTCAGATTTCTTCTCCTGATTCTTGAGACCTCTTCCAGTCCATCTTTGTGATAATCAGTATGTGTATTTGTGCTTTCCAATTTAAGCCAATAATCTGGAATATTCTTTTATCTTTAAATTTTAACATAGTGTATAACACATAGTAGGTGCTATTATCAGAGTTTTTTTAAAATATAATTGAGTATATCCCCAACATATGCAAACAGGATGCATATATAAGATATCTTTCTCTCTTTTTCATCCCTCCCTCCCCTCCCCTCTCCCTTCCTCCCTCCTTCCCCCTCTCCTCTCTTCCTCTCTCCCCCTCCCCCTCTCCTCTCCTCCTCTCTCTCCTTCTCCCACCCCCTCCCCTTTCTCCCCCATCTCCCCCTTCTCTCTCCCTCTACCTCTCCTCTTCTCTCTCTGCCTCCCCCTCCCTCCCCCTCTCCTTTCTTCTGCTTTCACTCCCCTTATCCTTTCTTTTTCTTCTGTTCCTTTCTTTTTCTCCTATCAATTCAAGATCTTCTCAAGAGCTTGTGAGAAAGATCCTACTGTTGTTCATACTTTATGTAAACTCAGCAAAGTGAAGTCTCTTTCTTGTCTCAGGACATCCATTTAGTGGGTGATAATGGAGTCAGTCCTGGACTTCTTGCTCACCCCTGCTGGTGCCTTTAGATAATAGCTGGATTCGTTACGGATGCCTTTAGTCATTCATACAATGTGGAAAGTGTCCTTTAAGATAAATTAAAATGTAGTCAGCAGCTAACTGGTCACTTGTGAATTTCACTCTAACCTTAGAAGAAATATTTTTCTTCTCTTTCCAAGGAACAGATGCGAACTTGAGGAAACTCAAGTTTGTAGCTGGGAGAACACTTCCCTGAGTTGATGGTCCGTCACTCAGAAGGGCCATCTGGGGGCCATTCAAAGGTAGGGCATGTAGAATCTTCACACTGTTGGTGTCCAAGGTGCCAGGGACAAAAATGAGCTGTCCAACATCAACCTTATGCCTCTTGGCTCCAGTCCCAACCCAGCATTAAAAACTGGGGAGATAATTACCCTGCTCTGTGAGCTTCCCATAACTTAGTCCTCTTGGTGATTGTTTGAAGTAAGTATGGAAATTACTTCCATTTATGAGAAAGGAAACTTGATCTTGCAAAAATGATCAACAACCCACCCAAGCTCACGTACTTAGGACATGACAGAGTTGGAATTTATTCCCAGCTTCCTCTTCCTCAGTCATGGCTCTTTCTTTCAGTGAAGCCTCCCGACAAATCAGCAGTATTTATTTTGAGAATTTCAAATTCAAACCGTCAAAGAGCTTTGATTACAACGTTTACACAGCTATGCCTGCAGGTTCGCTGAAAGCAGTTCACTTGTTGTCTCCTATGATTTTCCAGTGGGAAATCATTTCCAAGTCAAAAATCAGTCTGCCTCTTAACTGGGCATGGTGGCACACACCTTTAACCCCAGCCCTCAGGTGGCAGAGGCTGACAGATTTCTGAGTTCAAGGCCAGCTTGACCTATGTAGTGGGTGCTAGAACAGCTGGGGCTAGGTAGAGAGACCCTGTCTCAAAAGCACAAACCAAAAACAAATTACTTTGCTTCTAAATGGCTAGTGCTGTAGCCCTTAGATTTTGTTTGTTTGTTTGTTTGTTTGTTTGTTTGTTTTAAATCAGGATAACATTTTCTTTAATTTTTTTCATATGAAAATGAGTCTTTCAACCCTGGCATAGGCACTGTAAGTTACAAGAGTTGTTTCTTCTTATGTTTCCTCATTGGCTTTGAAGCTCATGCTGTGTATAGAGTGCCCTTCAGAAGGTCTGACCCCCTTACAGACAGGAGAGCCTTATTCTCTGGGTACCCTGCCTAGCTGTGAAGAGCAGTGTGTGAGTGAATAGGAGCTGTGATCAATTAGGTTGTCTATAATCCAAGAAGCTTTGTCGGGGATGTGCAGGAAGTAGTTACTTCAATTTAGGACTCTGGCAAGATTAGAGGACTCACTGACCTTTGCTTAATGATACAAGTGAAATAACGTTCTATGCAAATGGGTTTGGAAACCTTATCCACTGCAGTAATGTCAGTTCCTAAGGAATGATCAGTTCTCAAGTGCACTGTTTGGCTGCTCTGGATTCATTGAAAGTACTTTGTTTCTAGAGATGAACAAGAGAAAGTACTGGAAGCTTTTTTTCTCCTGTTTCTCCATAATCACGTCTCCCCCTCAACGCTTCGTTCAGACACCCAAGGAAACCAAATGTACTCAGGCTCTCTCCCAAGGCGCCGCTTTTAAAGGCGCCTTCCCTGGGCAATTTTTCTGAGTCTCATGTTTCCATAGAAAGTGGGAAGAGATTTGCCTAAAATGTCCAAAAAAAAAAAAATTGCATGTTGAAAGGATAGGTAGGATTACTCCACCCAGTTTTACATTTCTAAATGAAGAAACTGAAGTCCTTGGAGACAGAAGGCTCTGGAAGCATGGACATGGTCTTCAGTACCCACTTGAGGGCTGCACTATTACCCCCTACCCCCTACCCACCGCTATGAAAACAGTTACCAATATTATCCAAACCAACATAGAGTGTAATGTTTCTTTGAGAAGCTGTGGCCACATGTGTATTAGCTTAGCAGCAATTACATGTCTCCAGTCAAGGGATTTGATTAATCCAATTAGCTAACAGAGGTACAACTTGCTTGGTCTAGATGTAGCTAGCACATCCTATTACAATCTGGCCTGACCAGCTATCCCAACAGCCTACAACTTTCAAACTCAAGGAGGGAGCTTGATCTCAGTGGTGTTTCCATTAAATACATTACTAAATCATATACATGCATACAAGAATTTTAAAAAAGAAAAAAAGAAAAGAAATAGTGAAGGGCCAAGATGACGTGAGTAACAGTGTTCACTGCCAAGACTGATCATCTGGGTTTGACTCCCTGGACCTGCATGAAAGTGGGAGAAACCCAAATCCTGCAACTTGTCCTCTGACCTCTGAACTCTGAAGGAGCAAGTACACACCCCTCCCCTTACCCAAACTAAATATAAAATAAAATAAAATAAAATAAACATTTTTTAAAGTGAAAATGCAAATCTGAAACATGGCACCTTATAAGTTAATTTTAAGGCTAACAAGGAGTGCAGGAATACATGTTTATGTTGTCCCCTGTACATGCCTAAGGTCTCTCATACTGTTTGACATAGAACATGTTCACTGAATAAACTTATCAATGGAAATGTGTCCTTATAACAGGAACCTGCAATAATAACAACTATGTTATCTCCAACTCTCACGTGCTTGAAATTTCCCCATTGCAATGATCACTCAGCTTCATTTCTACACAAACGAATCTTTACGGCAAGAAGGAAAACTAGAAAAGCTATGGACGGCCCTCATTCTCATCCCTGCATCATAGTCTCCAAATAACCCTGCCCTTCACAGGTCTTTCCTTGTTCCATAGAGCACTTCACAGTCTTAGAGTTCATAGTGGAAGCAGCCAGAAGCATCTAGAGCCACCTCAGAGGGAGCTCTCTGCTTCCAGGAAGAAAGTCACACTTGGCAGGTGCTTCCTGTTTTTTCAAACACCTTGCCCATCTTCAGTGCAACAAGTCACGGTTCACTCTGCAGGCTGTGACCCCCACAGGAAGCTGCCTGCAGACTCAGGTAGCTTTTCTGACTCTCAAAGAGGTCTTGAGCATTCTTGCAGAGAAACACCAACCAAAAGTGTAGTCATCCGGGAAGAGAAGAGCCTGAGAGAAAAATAACACTTGGACTGGCATCAGGAGGGTGAGGACGCTTTTCCTTGAGAGGGCCTTTTGCAGAGTACATTTTTAAAACAAATAAATGTGTGTTCTTTAAATGTAGCATTACCGTGGGTGGAATTAGGAGATGCTGCATGTGGGTGATGTTTTTCGTGTTTCTGATAGGAGGTGGAAGGGACAGGAGAAAGGAAGGCTTGAATGAAATGGAAAGAATCTAAAGGGAACAGATGTTCTAAGTCAGTCAGGGGAAGGAATTGTTCAAAAGATCTGCTTGTTTCTGGAAGCTCACACACTCTTCTTGAGATTTCAAAACTAGGTGGAAGTAAGTACATAGAACCTCTATCCAAGTCCAGCTGGCCTTGAGTCCACAGTAAACTTTGGTTGAATTATTCTAGTGACATGGCCCCAGGGAGACTTGTGGGAATGGACTTGGTAGGACCCTATATTCAGGTTGCAAAGGGATTTAGTTAGAGATAGCCTTTAAGTCAAAGGTAAGTCTCACACCATAAGTCTTGGATAACCAAATGATTTTTATTAATAACAGAAAAATAACAGGGAAAGTTGATCATTTCTGGTAATTCTCTATAGGATCAGCTCCAGTAAGTGGCCTCTTGTTTGTTTTTGCTGTGTTCCATTTTTTCCAATACATATTGCCAATTAAGGCAAATTATACAAATTTTTGTTTAGAAAATTGAAATTAAGTTCAAATCAATGTCCTTAAAGTAGGTTTCTCCAATTGGCTGATGAAGGGGCCAAACGAGAGAAGCCATGTATTCTGGGTTCAAACAGATCTCTGTGACATTCACTGGCCTGAAATGGCTTCTGTAAGCCCCAGTAAGACCACCCAGAGCAGTGACTCAGTGCTGAATGGTAAGAAGGGTTGGTTTCATTTTCTTATAGTCGCAAACCTAGAAACCTGGCTCATCTTCTAGGACATAAGGCAGCCTTCTAATCCTCACTTCTGAGGATTAGAAACTCTTTACATATTAGCATATGAAAAACATTCATGATTTTTAATTAATTGATTGATTGATTGATTGATTGATTAGCCTATTTATTTATTTTGAAGCCCCAGACTGTCTACAGAAGCATCTCATCCTCTTTGACCTCTCTTATGTGGGTTGGTCACTTGGTCACATGACAGTCCCTCACACAAGCTTGTGAGAATATCTGTCATGCATTGGTACTTGGGTTTTAGGAAGAACCAAGATAAAAAAAAAAAATAGTACAAACCAGTAGCAGGTGACTCTTTTCGATAAGCTTCTGTGGTTTTCAGGGATGGGGGTGCTGAGGCTGGGAAGTGGGCGGAGCCTGAGGAGGAGGGGGAGCAGGTCACAGAGGACAGCGAGATATTGGGAGGTGCACAGAAAATGGACAGAGCAAAATGACTTTTGAGTGTGTTGCAAAGCTGTCTTCTCTTGCCTTAAAGAGAGGGAAGAGTGCTGGCTGCCTGTAGAAGAGGCTTGGCTCCTGACAGATGGATTGACATATCCACCAGCCAGCGAAGCAGCAGCTTCCTACTTCCTGTTCTCTGCTCCCTGACCTCATTCCCTCTTCTGAGTCACTCATTCTCCCAAGGTCTGTCTGTCCTACTCCAGGCCAACTTAGGCTCCAGGGCCATCTTTTCAGATGTCTATCCCAGCAGCTCTACTGTGTCTGTCCCCTACACATTTATTCTCTTAAACCCTACTAGGATTCAATTAACTGCATAGGAAAAAATTCTCAAACACTAACAAAGCCCCATCTTTCCCTGTAGAAAGTGATAAAGCATTTCAAATGACAATAACTATGTCGAATGTATAGAATTCAGACGGAAACAACAGTTGCAGTTTAGAGGTGTTGCTCCAGAGCCATAAGAGAGTGAGTAGACTGGCTTCTCATGTGTTGTATTCAATTCTGACTTTGCTGCAGTCAAGGCCTTCCTTAACTCCCTGTGGCTGATGTAGGGACCTCCCTTGCCTAGCTTGGTCATCAGAGTTCCTCAGCCTGTGTCTCTGTGTTGCACCTTAGCAAAGACATGCTCACCTTAAAGTTTCACCCCCATCTACATGTTTACCAAAGACAGTCTCTATTTTACTTAGTTCCTGCTATCATGACGGACACATAGACTCAGAAGCATATTTCCAGGGTTCAAACCCCTAGTTACTTAGCCTGTCTCCTTCGCATGCCATCTTTTGTAAAGTGTGAGAATAACAGCAAAGTAAGAATAACAGGACATCCTTCACAGGGCTTCGGGAGGTGGGTCATGAATTACCACCTGCAACGCTTGACAATGCCCAGAGCACACAGTAAACCCCCACAGTCCAGCAGGCTTACACCACTGGACTTCTCTGAATCTTGTTGTTCTGTGCCCTTTCCTAGAAGCTGTGAAATCATCTCCAATATGCTTCCCCCCTTTTTACTCTCTAATGCCAGCTTTCTTGGCCTTTCACTGGTTCTTTGTTGCAGCATTACATGGTCTCCTATTTGTCCCATTCTCCTTCTAATGTTCACGAAACATTTATTTAAAAGTCAATGGTGCACAGAGCAATACTCCAGATGGGAGCAAATAAGCCTTTGGGATAATAGATGCATAAAGAAGGTGATGTAGTTTGCAGATCTGGTGAGAGAAAGATTCCAGGAGGGTTCACTGAAGGGACAAAGGAGAAGGAAGTCAGACACATCTCCTGGTGTGGCAAATGGGAGAAAGTAGCACTGACCCTGACCCAGACTGACTGGGAGTTCCCATTCTAGTCTACTGGTCCTAAGCTCTAGGACCTTGAAGATTAATTCTTGGTTGTCGTTAGTGATGTTTTTATTCTTACATACTCACACTTCAAAAGCAGAAAAGAGGTATTAAGAGTAAAACAAGTATTTTATCATCTGGTATTTTAAATTTTTAATTCTTTTTGAGACCTTCAGAGATGATCACTATATCTCCATTACTACCCCCTCTCCTGCTCCCCAATTCCTCCCATGTGCCCACTGTCCCTCCCAAATCAATAACATCTTTAATTATTATTGTTACACACACACACACACACACACACACACACACACACACCCTGCTTAGTTAAGTTAGCATTGCTCATCCTTGCAGTATCCAGGGCTGACCACAGTGTTAGACAACCACCACCTAACATTATTACTCACACACCCTCATACTTTCTGTACATTTTAATAAGCAATAAAATGGTAAAGTTTAAGCTTGTTGTACACCACCTCTTGGCTCTACTCTCTTCCTCCATGTTTCCTCTCCAGAAAGAATCTGGTGTTTGTCACTCTCATGTTTCTGTGTTCATGTTTCTTGGATGTACACAAATACCAGTAATACTGTTTGTTTCTTGTCAGACAGCCCTGTGCCCTACACTTATCTTTATATCTCTCTTTGATTGTTCAGCATTAAGTGTTTGTTAGTTGTCATGCAGGAACACATGATTTTCATTTAACTATTTCTCTTCTATATAATATAGTAGACCACTGAATGCTTGTTCCAAAATGCATCCATCCTTTATTTGTTAATCATTTAGGTGGTTTCTAATGTTCTTCTGGGGTTTCTATTGCTGTGATTAAACCATCATGAACAAAGCCAACTTGGGGAGGAAAGGTTTACTTCAGCTTACACATCCTCATCATAGCCCAGCATGAAGGGAGGTTGGGGCAGGAACTCAAGGCAGGAACCTGGACACAGGAATTAAAACAGAAGTCATGGAGAAATACTCTTAACTGACTTGCTATATGAGATTTGTATAGCCTGATTTCTTATACATATCACACCCAGGGCAGCACCACCCACGATGGACTGGGCCCTCCCACACTAATCACTTATTAAGAGGCTTCCCCACAGACCAATCTCATGGAGACATTCTCTCAATTTAGGTTCCCTCTTCCCAAATGACTCTAGCTTGTATCAAGTGGACATAAAACTATATTGCTGGACTTTCTTGGACCCACCAGCCACCAGATAATAGCACAGAGACTTATTAATATTACTATACCTTAGGCCTGCCTAGCTTAGGCTAACTCCCATGTAGCTCATCTAACTTAATTAACCAGACTATTCTAGTCCACGCCCTGCACATGGCCAGTTACCCCTCCCTCTCTCTCTCAGTATGTTCAACTTCCTCTGTGTCCTACTGGTGAATCTTCCTACCTAGATTCTTCTCCCTGAGACTCTCTCTCAGAGCAGAAGTCCTGCCCTTTCTTTCCTGTCCAGCTACTGGCCATTAAATCTGAATTAAGTCAATGAGTGACTGAAGAAATTTGTTTACAAAATACTGAGGCAAGGGATGAACCATAAGAATAATAATACACAGATCTGGCTAGTATTCAATGCTCTGCCAGTAAAGAATTAACAATTGAATATTACAAAGACAACTTTTACTTAGTGCACCCCAACAAAAGTAACTAGCACAACATGTTGTAACAATGCTTTAGGAGGTATCAGATTTCCTTAGGATCCATTGCAGAACATACATACTTGAAAGTGCACACAGTAGAACACTACTCCCCAGCACTATGTGAGAGTTACCAGATCTTTATATATGCATACATTCATCCTTTACAGTTTGGACAGAGGGTGTTAATAATGGAAAGTTTTTTTTCTTGGAGTTAGATTGGTGCCACAGATCCTTGCTAACCACACCATCTATGGTAATATATGGGAATATTTTGACCTCCCAAGAATTGAGAGGCATTCCATAGAGTAAGGTATTCCCTCATTATAGCAGAGATTCAGCACATATACTAAATTGGGCAGTCCTAGGAGCTAAAGATGAATTCAGCTACATCTTCATAGAGTGGTAACAATCTCCTTACCCTTCAGAAAAGAGTCACAGCCCCAGGAGAGGAAGCTCTCAAAGATGATGAGTTAAATGAATGCTTTCTTATCCAGTGTGGGTATAGAGCAAATCAGCCCCTAAGCACCAGGCTCATTAGCATCCATCGAAGCATTATTACATTCATCTCAGAAGCTCAACAAGAACAGTAAGTGGATGACATCATGGGGTCTTCTCCCCTCCTTGAACTCTTATTACATCTGTTATAATCAGAGCCAGAAACTCATTGATTGGACCAAAAAATCTAGAGTGCATATGCGTGTATAGATATGTATATATGTGTATATATATACATGTATATGTATATTTACATATATGTGTATATGTATATATGTATGTGTGTATGTATATATATGTAGATATGTAGATGTGTGTATATTTACATGTATGTGTTGCTTTACCCCAACATGTTAAAACCCCATCCATATATACAATTCCTTAAGAGTAGGAGAAAACTCTTTAAACTTTCAAAACATTTGAGCAAACATGTATGCAATGGCCATACAGTGTATCTAGCAATTTTTTTTAATAGTGTGAATCTGAAAAAAAGTTAGTTACTCCAATAGATAGCCTTAGAATCTCATTTTGGAAGTAAAAGAGACTGACATGTTCATGTGTGTAATGCAAGTAACACTGTGCATTCCAGAAGTTTGGAAGGCAATATGAATTCATTGCTCACTCTACAAACATAAATTAGATGCTCACTAAGTGCTGGATTTGATACAGGATCTATAATCCAAAATTGCCCATAAGACTTTTCTCTCCATATTTTATGTAGCATGAGTAAGAAAGTTCAACATGGTAGGGTTAGTGCTAGAGCTGAGGCAGAAGAACAAAGTGAGGCCCTGGGGAGCAACCCTGCCTCTACTCATAGTTGAGCATGGATCTCTTGAACAACTCAGGTGAGTAGGGCAGAGATATTTTTATTCTTAAGGCTCATGGGAGCTATTTGGTGAGCCAGAGATGAGCGTTTATTAGTTTTCTAGCCAGAAGTTTAATTTTGAATTCGTGCCAAACAATGAAGTGCATGTTATAGGAAGTTCTTGTTATATTTGCACAGCTTTCTGGTCTACCTCAGAGAGACCCCCCTCATCCAACTGTCCTGCTTATGTTCCCATTCAGTTCCTACAATTAATGTTAGGACTTGTGGTGGTTTGAATGAAAATGGCACCCATAGAAAGTGGCACTATTAGGAAGTGTGGCCTTGTTGAAGGAAGTGTGTTATTGAGGGCGAGGAAGACTTTGAGATTTCAAATGCTCAAGCCAGGCCCAGTGTTACTTTCTCTTTCTGTTGCCTGCCAATCAGATGTATATCTCTCACCTACTTCTCTAGCACCATGTATGCCTGTGTACCTGTGCGCCTCTCCCATGCTTTCT
>JADRCD010215599.1:0-43530 GCA_019843815.1 Montemys delectorum
GAAGTGGAGGGCAGATCTTCCGGGCAGAGATGGGGATGCTGGGAGAAGAATCAGAAGCCGGAGATTTGCCGGGGACTTAGAGGTGAGTAGACAGACGGTCCAGAGGTTAAAAGGCCTCGCTGTCATTAGTTATGTCACTGGTGGGTCTGAGAAAATCCTCAGAGCAAACTGTGGGAACTAGGGAGAGGGTTCATTTGGTAAAGTGCTTACTGTGGAAGCATGAGGACTTGAGTTCAATCCCCAGCACTCAAGTAAAAAGCTGGTGCCAGGGGCTGGAGAGATGGCTCAGCGGTTAAGAGCAGTGACTGCTCTTCCAGACAGAGGTCCTGAGTTCAATTCCCAGCAACCACATGGTGGCTCACAAAACATCTGATGCCCTCTTCTGGTATGTCTGAAGAGAGCTACAGTGCATATACATAAAATAAAGTAAATAAATCCTTAAAAAAAAAAAAAAGAAAGAAAGAAAGAAAGAAAGAAAGAAAGAAAGAAAAAGAAAAAGCTGGTGCCAGTGAGTGTCTGTCATCCTAGTACTGGGGAGGACACAGGAGTCTAGCCAAAGTAATGAGCTCATACCCGAAAAGGTAGAAAGCCAAAGAAGAAGGAAGACATTAAGACGGACATCTGGCCTTCAAATGTCCTACACTAAATACACACACACACACACACACACACACAGACACACACTCACGAACATGCAAACACACAGTATTAATCCCAAAGATTCAATCACCAGCTCAAATCATCAAGACCAAATTAATGCAAATAATTAATTAAAGCAAGTTTTAAAACCCATGTACACAGGCGGCCTCCCGCTAAGGAGGGTTCAAGAGGTTAGCACTGGACCTGAGGAAGACAAGTTTGTTTTCTTTTGGTTTTTTGTTTGTTTTTTTCCAAGACAGGGTTTCTCAGTATAGCCCTGGCTGTCCTGGAACTCACTCTGTAGACCAGGCTGGCCTCGAACTCAGAAATCTGCCTGCCTCTGCCTCCCAAGTGCTGGGATGGGATTAAAGGCATGGGCTACCACCGCCCGGCTGGAAGACAAGTTTTTATAGGTCAGGGGCAGGGAGTTTCCAAACGAGGGATTTGGCAAAATAGAAAAGGTTACAGGAATAGAACATACGCATAAGAAGTTAGTTATAACGACCTCAGGGAACAAAGACATAATTACAAGGTGGTCAGTAACAACAGATAGCTGTAACAATCATTTTGAAACAAAAGAAGGGTTCCAAGATTGGTTATTAACTTTTTGTAACAAAGACATGACTGTCATTCCTGGAACAGGCATTTGTACTTAGAACAGAATTTGTAGTTAAGGTTACAGGTGGGGCCTAGTCCAATTCTTGAGAAAAAGGGGATTAATAACAAACAGGAATGAACCTAGTTTGTGTTTACTATAAAATAGCTTTTAAGCCTAAGATGGAGGCAGGATGGTTCTTCAAGAACAAGGTATGTCTCGCCAATTTCTTAATGATTAAAGCTTTCCTTGGAGAAGTAGTTAACAAATTCGTGAAATTAATATTTATCACAAAATCCTATAAGATAATGGACTTGTGTGTATAATCCATCCTGGGGCAAGAGTGTTCATTATTTCAGGATACCATTAAGCACAGAACAGAAGACCTCTGAGCCTTGACTTAATTAATTTTGGCCAGACAGGGACTCCAGGATAAGGCCTTACTGGAGAAAGGCTGGATTGTGCTGGAGAATGTCCCTCCTAGAGCGTCTTCCACCCAGAGTCTGGTCCTTCAGTTTACCCATTGGTCACAAACAGGGTCCCCGGGAAGGCCAGGACTGGACCCCACCGGTGCCGAGAGAGAAAGCCTGCGAACTACAAGTCCCAGCAGGCAGTGGGCTGCAGGACGTGACCTATGCTGTCGTAGTCAAAGCACTAGTTCAGAGGGCCGTCCAGGGCGAAGTCAGACACACTAATATACGCACACACCCACGAAACACATGCTCCAGTCCTGCTCCCACCAACTACAAATCCCAGCAGGCAGCAGGACGCTAGGTGGGGCCTAGAGTCTGATCTTTTCCTCCGGAAGTGGAATCGGGCAGGTGTGGCGCGTTCCTTGTGGGGAGGGGCTTTTGGCAGCTGAATAAAGGCTGCTGGTGCAGCGGCCATGGGTGCCCACAGTAGGCACACATTGCGCCTCCTTGATTCTGACTCCATTATCTGGTCTAACGCCTTGCACAGGGTAGAAGGAGCATCCCAGACCTTGAATCGGGGCTGAGCTTGTTAGGGCCCCTGTATGGCTTGCGAGTCTCTGGAGAAGCCCAGGAAAGGCGTGGGTCTTCCTTGTCCCGTGATTGTAAGTCCCAGAGATTTGAGGTCCTGACTCTAGGCATCAGGATGAGAGGCTACTAGGGGGCGAGGGGCAATAACCAAGACATTGTGATCTAAGCATCCACTCTTTCAAAAGCCTCTGCCCACAACGCAGGTGTCACAACTCTTGTCCTAACATCCCAGGTTGCCCAGAGAGCCTCTGGGGTGCTGAGGAAGGGACTTACCCAAACCCTTCAGTGCAAACCGAGCTAGGTGGGATGAGCTGCGCCGAGGCCCCCACTTCCTCCACCTCCGCCTGGGGCAGCTCTCTCCTGAACTCTCTTCTCATCCGATTTCAGGCTCCCAAGTGGAGACTCAGGTTACACCTGTATTGGGAGCACTGACACCGCAGTGGCCAGGAATACGTGGACTTTCTGTCTCCGACCCCATTTTTAGTTTTTACACTTTCTGTGCTCCCACATGCCTGATGGTCAGTGTAGATCCAGAAGTACACCGGCTCTAAAGGTATAGCCATGACCCTGTTAAGAAAGATTTTACGCTTCTGCAGCTTAGTTGAGATCAGCTACTTCCTGGAACATGAGTCTTGAAAGAATTAGAAACAACTGCAGAGTGAACATAACCGAGAGCCACACCATGTGAGAAGAGTGGAGAAGGGAAAGTCAGGAGACCCAGATGCCAAAAAGGCAGGAAAGAACCGGTGTAGTCAAAACGGCTGTATTATGAATCGGAAGAGCAGCTGGAGGAAGGGCAGCTCCGCCCAGTCCCTGGGCTGGAGAATTTTAGGGTAAGGAGTTGGGTAAGCCAGTCTGGAGGACAGTAACAGGTAGGGACTGAGGGCTGCTGGGAGAACACAGAGGCCAGTCGGTGTTGATATGTTAAATAGGCGTCTCATTTGGCCTTTCATCCTGGGCTTGAGACCTATCAGATGGTTTAAGATCAGTGGCAGAGTACTCACCTGGCCCGTGTGAAACCCCAATACTGCCTGGGGGGGTGGAGTAGGGCAGAAGGATGAATCAAGTAGATATTGTAGTTCTAAATTCTTGAAAGATTATGAAGAAATACAGATGAAGTAGCCTTCTAAAAGTGCCCCCAAATGAAATCAAAAGCATTGTCAAAATAAAATGCTTGTGACACAAAGAATTCCTTTAGTGGGCTGGAGATGGCTCAGCTGCTCTTCTAGAGGACTGGAGTTTGTTTCTGAGCTGAGCACCCGTGTTGGCCTGTTCATGGTAGCTTGTAAGCCCAGCTCCTGGGTGATACACACCCTCTTCCGGCCTCCATGTGCGATGGCAGACTACATATCCTCCCCCCGCCCCCCACTTTGGTGTTTCAAGACAGAACATTTTCTCTGTAACAGTCCAGGCTGGACTGGAACTCACTCTAGACCAGGCTGGCCTCGAACTCACAGAGATTCACCTGCCTCTGCCTCCAGAGTGCTGGGATTAATGGCATGTGTCCCCACTCCCAGCTCTTTTGTTTTTAACCACTGAAATGTTTCATATATAGGTCGCTGGTCACTTTCTTTCTCAGTTGTTTCCTTTGAACAGGGTCTCACTCTGCGGCCTAGGCTCGCCTGAACTTTATGTAATTCAGGCTGACCTTGCAGCAATCTACTCACCTTAGCCTTGCCTATGCCACGCTAGCTGGCTCATGCTTCCAGATCGCCCCTGCCTCTGCCTCTCACCTCGCTCGAAGAAACAGTAGAATCGCACCTGTTACCACACCTAGCCTTTCTTTTTTTTTTTTTTTGAGACAGTTTCTCTTTATAACCCTGCTGTCCTGGAACTATGTAGTCCAGACTGGCCTCAAACTCACAGAGATCTGCCTGCCTCTGCCTCCCAAGTGTTGGGATTAAAGGCATATGCTAGGCATATGCCATTGTGTCTGGCCACATCCAGCTTTATATGAATTCTAGGGATCTAGACTCAGGTCTTCAGACTTGTACATAGGTGCTTTACCCACTGAGCCACCTCCCCAGTATATTTTTGTGTATTACATTTATGTATTTGTGTGAGTGTGTGTGCACAGGCACAGGCCCCCACACACATACTGTGGCACCTGTCTATGTAGAGGTCAGAGGACACCTATTGGAATTAATCCTTCTTCAGCCAGATGGATCTAGGGAATCAAACTCAGGAATCACAAACCAGGCATTACAAGCCTGTCATCCCAGAATTTGGGGGTCAGAGGCAGAAGCATCAGGAGATTCAAGGTCACCTTTGATAATGTAATGAATTTGAGGTCAGCCTGACATAAAACCCTGTTTAAAAATAAAAGGAATCCAGGTATCCATTATTTGACTAGTGTAGTCTATTGTCCCTCCATTTTATAATTATAAATTCATGAGAAAATAATTTCATTATGTTATGAATTCAGCCAGGTGTGGTGTGGTACTTGCCTGCAATCTCAGTACTCCGGAGGATCCGAATTCAAGGCCTCCTTGGCATAAAGAGACCCTGCGGCAGGGGGGGAGGAGGGAGAGGGTATGAGCTGGTGTGTGCATGTGTGCGTGTGTGTGTTATGTGCGTGTGTGTGTGTGTGTGTTCTCGAAGCTGTAGCTGCTGCATCTTAGGAGTGACAAATAATATTCAATTTAAAAAATTGAAATTAGACCTTTGAACTCATCTCTGTCTCCCAAGTACTGGGATTACCATGCCTAGCTGGAGAGACATTTTCTTTAGGTTTGGAGGCAGACATTTACCATTTGGTAGAAGACGGTATTCCTCAGCGAGCTGTATTTCAGAATCAAGAACCAGATCTGGACTCCCGGCAGCTACGACTTTGGGCTGGGGCATCATCTAGCGGGATCCTGTGGGTAAAGATTTTTTTTTTTTTTGGTTTTTCGAGACAGGGTTTCTCTGTATTAGCCCTGGCTGTCCTGGAACTCACTCTGTAGACCAGGCTGGCCTAGAACTCAGAAATCTGCCTGCCTCTGCCTCCCAAGTGCTGGGATTAAAGGCGTGTGCCACCACTGCCGGGCTTTCTGTGTTGTTTGTTTGTTTGTTTGTTTTAAGAAACCAAAATGCCAGAATTCTCAGTACAATCGGGTTCAGTTAAAACCACGGGCAGTGTTATTAGGTGGTTACTGGGAACCTGATGGGAGTGAGATTTCCCCCTCTAAGGGACTTTCCTTTATTTGCATTCTTGATAATGAAGGCCTGCAGATTCAGATGACCTACTTCCTCTGTCGGCCTCGCCATCCTGTGAATTAAGCTACAGGCTGTCATTCTTCTCATTACCACCAGGGGTCACCCTCTCCTGTGGAACGCTTCTCAAATGGGCATGGAAACAAGCAAGGGGACTGAGGGCTTTGGCCTAAGGCCCAGCATCTGTGTTTTCCGTGTTCATCTGTGTTCCTTTGGCAAAATGTAGGCAGGGTAATTTCAGGACACTCTATGCCTGTGGAGGGAGGATGTGGGTTGGAGAAGCATCCTCGACCCACTGTGTCTGGGGTCTCGTAAGGGGAAGGGATCAGGTCAGTATAGTTCGGAATTTCTCTCCCACTACTCTGTGACCTAGTAGAGAGAACAAGGAGGCTGGGATGAGATGCTCGGCTGACAGGTTCTGAACTGCAGACAGACTCCTAAGCAGGATCATTTGATACCTGTGGGACAATGAGAGGGGGGAGGGGGAAGAGGGCTGTGGCGTGCCTGGAAATCGGGGTGGGGGAGAATAATAGCCCCCCCTCCCAAGATAAACAGGAGAGAGGATCCTGTCGAGTGGGAAAGGTTGGTTAAAGTAACCTGGAGAAGATGAGCCTTCAGTTCTCTGTGTTTACCAAGGGGACTACTGTCCCCAGGTAAGCAGAATCCAGACAGGACATGATATCTACCCTTTGGGCCTAGTGGTCGGTGATGGGCAGGAGAGTAGTAAGATATGGGCCTTTCAGAGAGACCAAGGTTTGCAGAGCTGAGGGCTTTCCACAGAACGAGTAACCACTAGCCATGCCCTACAGGAGACAGCAACCAGGGGCCTGCCATGTGCCAAGCTGTGAGCCAGGTGCTAGGGGTTCTGGCTGTGAACCCTACAGAACCCAGGGCTGCCATTTATAGAGCTTACCTCAGCACCCTGGAGGCGGTACAGTCTAGCTCTGGAACAAGCCTGTGAGCTTAATTACCATGGGAGCCTTCAGCGTAGGGGTTGGGGGGCTGCTGAAGAACGCTCTTCTGAGCAGTGGCCTGCTGGCAGAGAGGACAACAAGACAGGGTGTCCCAGGGAAAGGATAGCCGATGGGCAGCCCCAGGCAAGGTGACTTTGCTCTACCACCCCCAGCCTCACCCTGGCTTCCTGAATACTGGGCCTTCTCCTGTCTGAGCAAAGTCTGGGCCAGTGGACCAGGCTGGGAGAGAACTAAGACACAGTGACGCCAGCATGGTGGTGAACACACAGAATCACAGCACCTGAGAAGCAAAGGCAAGAGGACTGAACGAATAAGGCCAGCCTGGGCTACATGAGACTTTCTTGGTGTGTGTGTATGTATGTATGTAATGTATGTATGTGTGTATGTATGCCACTATGTGTGCCTGGTGCCTGAGGAGGTCAGAAGAGGATGTCAGATGCCCTGGAACTGGCATTACAGACAATTATAAGCCAACATGTGGGTGTTGAGGAACTGAACCCAGGTCCTCTGGAAAAGCAGCCTGTGCTCTTAACCGCTAAGCTACCTCTCCTGCTCTGAGACTCTGTTTCAAACACATATGCACACACACACCTCAAACCAAAACCACACACACACACACACACACACACACACAAAAGCCCAAACAAACAAACAAAAAGAGCAATCAATATTCTGAGGATGAAAGGCCCCAGAAAAAGAGCTGAAGTGGAGGCAGGGGGGTTGAGATCTGACAGGAAAGGGCATTCATTTGAAAAGATATGGGGCCTTTTTAAAGAAGACTAAAAACATGCTTATTAATCAGGCAGGGGTGACTCACACCTTTAATCCCAGCACTTAGGAGGCAGAGGCAGGCAGATCTCCGAATCTCTGTGTGTTTGAGGCCAGCCTGCTCTACAGAGTGAGTTACAGCACAGCTAGAGCTACACAGAGAAACCTTGTCTCAAAAGACAAACAATAACAACAAACCGTGCTTATTATACATGTTTGTGTGTGTTGCAGCACATGCATGTGGAGGTCAGAGGACAACTTGCTGAAGTCAGTTCTCTCCTTGGGTCCAAGAGATCCAACCTGGATCATCATCGCCTTTACTCATTGGTCCAAGATTTTTTTTAAAAAAAGGTTTATTTGCATTCTTTTAAAGTGTATGTCGGTGGTGGTGGGGTATGTGCAGGTAGCTGCAGAGCCAGAGATGTTAGATCTCTGCAGCCGGAGTTACAGGAGCTGCCTAACTTGGGTCCTTGGAATCCATCTTAGGTCCTTTGGAAGGACAGTATGTGCTCTTAACCACATAGCCATGTGCCTGGTTCCACCAACATATTTGGAGACAGGGTTTCTCTGTGTAGCCCTGGCTGTCCTGGAACTCACTCTGTAGACCAGGCTGGCCTCAAATTCAGAAATCTGCCTGCCTCTGCCTCCCAAGTGCTGGGATTAAAGGTGTGTGCCACCACCACCGGGCTCCACCAACATTTTTAAACAGTGTGATGTATGTAATCAAGAGGCTTTCTCTTTTTTCTCAGTTAGAGAAAGTATAGGAGAGTTGAGACATTCTCATATACACTTGGATGGCTTTACCTTTCCATGTAGCCCAGGTTGGCCTGGAATTCCTGATCCTCCTGCCTCTACTTACCAAGTGTCAATTTCAGCTGTATACTACCATGCCTCACCCTATTATGGTTTTGTTTTGTTTGAGACAAAGTCTCATGTAGCCAAGGCTGGCCTAAAACTCATTATATAGCTAAGAATAACCTTGACCTTATAGACCTGATTTTATATGATGCTGGGACTCAAACCCATCCCCTTCTGTTTTCCCCTCTGTTTTAAGAACGCCTTCTCTTAAGGCTCCCTGGCCTAGATGGTTCAGTAGCCTAGCTGGTATCAGTAAGCTCCAAGTTGAGGGAAAGACCATATCTCAAACAAAACAAAACAAAACAAAACAAAACCGCCGCTGCCACCACCATACCAAAAATCTCTAAGCTGGCATAGCAGTTCAGATGAATTAATTGTTGCTCCTGCAGGGACCTGAGTTCAGCTTCCAGCACTTACACTGAGTGACTCACAACAGCCTGTGAGTCCAGTTCCAGGAAATCCAGGGTGCCTCCAAAGGCAGCTGCAACATGTTCACACACACACACACACACACACACACACACACACACACACACACACACAGACATATACAAACATGCATACATAAATCTTCCTAAAGATCTGTTTTAGAGGTATGAGTGTTTCACCTACATGTATGTAAATGCATCACATGGGTGCAATACTGGAAGAGGTCAGAAGAGGGCGCTGGGCATCCTGCAATTGTAGTCACAGATGGTTGTGAGCTGAAAAAGAAGCGAATCTTCACTATTGATCCCTCTCTCTAATCTCCAAATAAATCCTTTTAAAACTTAAGGGGGCTGGAGAGATGGCTCAGCGGTTAAGAGCACTGCCCGCTCTTCCAGGGGTCCTGAGTTCAATTCTCAGCAACCACATGGTGGCTCACAGCTATCTGTAATGGGATCCGATGCCTTCTTCTGGTGTGTCTGAAGACAGCTACAGTGTACTCATATACATAACTCATATACAAAAACTTAAAGTCAAGAGTAATGGAAGAAGACACCAGATGTAACCTTAGATCTCCACATATGTGCGGACACATGCTGTACCACACACACGCAGAAACACATATGCAGGTGTACACACACACAGGGACATACTACAAACACTCCTTCGCTTTTATGTTGTATTCTTCAAGGCTTACTAAATTAAGTCTCTTCCAATGTAAGCATTCTAGAAGCACGGGGAAGCCTAGTGCTAGTGAGCCACTGGGAAACAATGAAGGAGCCAGGACTGCAGAACTCAGTAGGTCCCAGTTTTAGAAGGCATGAGAAACATGAGGTGTCCATTAAAGGAGCTGTGTGGACTCATTCGGGGCTTCAAGCACAGCTGAGACATAGCCGGATCTCCTTTGAGCTGAGGATCATACAGGGCAGGGCAAGGCAGGGCAGGGCAGCTGAATGGCATATTGACTCAACACCCTGCAGGGCAGAGGCGAGCAGGGTGGCACCGTCAGTTCACTTTAATCCAGAGGCACAGAGAAGCCTTCTCCATTCTCGGTGCATCCACCTCAACCGTGGAGAATCTGACCAAGCCTCGGCAAGTGCCCTGGAGAAAACCTAGGAGACAAAGCCCACTGTACCCTGAAGCCTCCTGCCCACTTTCTGGTGTGGTGAGGGCCTCTGAGGCTGCAGTGATAAGGAGGGAATGTGCCAGAGAGAAGCAGGGAACACAGACTCCCTAGGGAGTTGTCCCTTTGTCTATTGACCATCAGACGTCATCAGAGAAGTCAGCTGAGTCATGGGCCTGGGAGGACAAAGGTGTGGGAGGGAAAGAGGCCTCTCTCAGCTTGTGCTAAGCCAGCCTCTTGACCCATCAGTGCTTGCTGCCCCGCTCCCTCCCTTTTTGATGCAGACCACAACCCTCTGGGACTGTCTTTGGCATCAGCTTGAGCCCAGTGGAAGATAGAGTTGAGTGGGCCACTGTGTTTCCATCTGGAACAACTTAAGAGACTGAGTTGATCACCTGTTGTGATACTGGATCCTTACCCAGCGATCTGAACTCGGGCCAGCTCCCTACCTCCAGGGCCCTGTAGATCCTCCTAGAGCATTGGTTTTTTTGTTTTTTGTTTTTTTTAAAGATTTATTTATTTATTATATATAAGTACACTGTAGCTGTCTTTAGACACTCCAGAAGAGGGCGTCAGATCTCGTTGCGGATGGTTGTGAGCCACCATGTGGTGGCTGGGGTTTGAACTCAGGACCTTTGGAAGAGCAGTCGGTGCTCTTAACCACTGAGCCATCCTCACCAGGCCGATCATTGGTTTCTTTAGGTTGGAAATCCACATCACCTTGTCCTCTCCTCCTATGCTTATTGTTTGACCTCTGTTTTGTTTTGAGGCAGTGTCTTATGTGTCCTGACCTTGAACTTGCTCTGTAGCAGAGGGTAGTCTTGAATCTCCTGTCTCCATTTACCAATACCTGGGGTTATGTGGCTCTACTTAAAACTCTGACTTTAAAAAACAAAAAACAAAAAACAAAAAACAAAAGAGCACATCTGGGTGCAGTATATACACACCTTTAATCCCAACTCCCAGGAGACAGAGACAGGTAGATCTGTTCAAGGCCAGCCTGGTCTACATCATGAGTTCTAGGTCACCCAGAGCTAAAATAATGAGATTCTGTCTAAAATGGTAACAACAGTTGACCTGAACTGACTGAGGTGCCCAGCAGGAGGACTGGGAATGAGGAATAAAGAAGACAAAAGCAATAGCCGGGTCAGGAGGTCTCTCTTAACCTGGTGACCGATGCCAAGCAAGTTTCTTACTGTTTTCAGGGGGAGAGTGGGCCAAGGTCAGCAGAGAGCTAAGTCAGAGGAAGTTGGCAAAGAGAACATGGGATACCTCAGGCACAGCTGCCTAAGGACTGATAACTGCATCCCCGGGAGAGGAGTCCTCAGAAGCTGCAAACTTGACTCCTTCGAGGCACTGGACCAGCTTTGCCAAGTTCAGACAAGGACACAGAACTAAAGTTCCCTTTATCCTTTCATCAGGGCCTCTGAGAAAGCCTCCAGTCAGCCTGTCTCCCCACAAACAACACCACCAAAAGCAGAACAAACATAGTTTTATTAAGAAAGAGTGAGAAAACTGGGCAGTGGTGGCACATGCCTTTAATCCTAGCACTTGGGAGTCAGAGGCAGGTGGATTTCTGAGTTCAAGGCCAGCCTGGTCTATAGAGTGAGTTCCAGAACAGCCAGGGCTACACAAAGAAACCAGATCTCGAACTTCTCCCCCCCCCCCCCCCCTCTTTTCCCCCCCCCCCCCCAAAAAAAAACCAGCTGCTCTTCCAGAGGTCCTCATTTCAAGTCCCAGCACCCACATGGCGGCTCAGAGCATCTATAACTGTCTTCCCATGGGATCCAGTACCCTTCTTGTGTGCAGATGTATATACGGACAAAACAGCCATATACAAAAAAATACATGAATAAAATAAGTCTCTTTATAAAGGTGGTTGTGAGCTGTCTGATGAGGGTGCTGGAAACCAAACTCAGGTCAGCTGGAAGAGCAACTTCCACTCTTACTTGATGAGCTGTCTCTCCAGCCTGACATTTATTTTATTTGTGTGTGTGCTTGAGTGTTCACCTCAGAGGCAAGAAGAGAGCACTAAATCCCCTGGAACTGAATGAAGTTCCAGACCTTTAATGGCTGCCATGCGGATGCTGGAAACCAAACTTGGGTCCTCTGAAAAAGCAGGCTAGTGCTCTTGACCACTGAGACGTCTCTTCAGCCTCTGCTTTAAATTTTTAATTAGTTAATTATTTATGTGTGTGTAAGCATGTGTCACATGTTGTGTGTGTGTGTGGTGGTCAGAGGATAGTCTTCAGGAACTGGTTCTCCCTTCCATTACGTGGCTTCTAAAGACTGACTTCAGGTCCTCAGCCTTGGGAGTAAGCAACACTACCTACTGAGCCATCTGGCCAGCTTGTGGTGGTGGTGTTTTGAGTACCTTTAGCACATTTGTCTATTTATTCTGAGTGTGTGTGTGTGTGTGTGTGTGTGTGTGAGAGAGAGAGAGAGAGAGAGAGAGAGAGAGAGAGAGAGAGAGAGAACGAGCACAATCATATGGAGATATGGAAATAAATTGATTAATTGTGGAAGTTGTTCCTCTCCTTCCATCATGTGTGTTCCAGGTCTCAAGCAGGCTATTGAAAATGACTTTATCTGATGGACCATTTCAATATCCCTGTTTTGAGATAGGCTCTCATGTAACTTAGGCTAGGCTAGCCTTAGACTCATTAAGTGCCCAAGATGAGCCTTATTCCTAATCCTCTTGATGCCTCTTCCCAAATTCTAGGATTACAGGTATGTAATTACTACCACTGGGTTTGTGTTGTTGCTGTTGTTGTTTGTTTATGAGGCAAGGTCTCATGTAACCCAGGTTGGTCTCATGTTTTGAAGCAGCAGGTTCAGGGACATTGGGTTCAGAATCTTATTATGCTCAATAAAGCTGGGGAGAAATGTAGTCTATAGGTCACCAGGAAGACCAGACCAGAGAACCTCCCAGAGAGAATGTGCCAAAGATCTGGCTGACCTGGCAAAGGCATGCTGGGTGTAGACACACTTTTTGCCAAAACTGACCATCTGAAGGCCACTCTCAGCCTCAGTAACTTCTGGAAAGAGCTCATCGATTACCACGCTGCCTCTAATTCATTTCTCCTAGAGCCTACTTCTGGCTGAAGGCAGAGTGCCAGCACCTGTCTGCACAGCAGGCTGGAAAGGGGTGTCTGACTTTTGTGAATGGAAGGAAAAATTATGAGTGTGATTACCACCATTACCACTAAATATAAATGACATGCCCAGTAGCCCAATAGAATGGCTTCTCTCCTCTTCAGTCTTCCAGGAGCCTGGACAGTTGAATCCCAGAGGCTCCTGTTCCACACACTGTACTCCCTGAGACCTTGGGCCACAACCTGATCACCTTCCATATGATGCCTTCTCTCTATTGACACCAGGGACCTCAACTCCAGCTAGCCACCTCCTCCATTTTTAGGCAACAACAACTTCAATTATGGTGACCTGGGTTCAGGTAAGCTAAAACATGCCATTAGCAAATTGGACCCTCAGAAACCCCTGCCAATGACAGATGCTGTCTTTTGGGTTCTGTTGTTTGTTTTGAGATGTAATCTCACACTGGCGTGAACTCACTATGTAGGGCAGGCAGGTCTAGAATACTCCATGATCCTCCTGCCTCAGCCCTGAATTCCATTCTTGAGCTACCCTGCACCCTGTGAATTTTCTGTTAATGTCACCATTCATTCAGAAGGAAACAGAAATTTAGAGAAGCTAACCATTTCTTTTCTTTCTCCATCACTCAAGCAGCCCCCCAGGGGCTGGGTCTGTGCCATTCTATCTGATCTAGGGAGCTCTGTGCCCTCGAGCCAAGGGCTAGCATTGACCCTGAAACAAGCCATGAGAAGTCACAGTCAGAGTTTCTTCTGAGCAGCACCCCTCAGACTTTACATCAGATGGATCTGTAACATACAGTGTCGTCTCCCAGGCGGGGTGTGTGTGTGTGTCTAACTTTTGTAGTCTTGGGGGAATCTGGGGACCTAAGTAGTTTGTTTGTTTGGTTTCTCTATGTCCAGCTAGTCCTGGAACTCACTTTGTAGATCAGGTTGGCCTCGAACTAACAGAGATCTACCTGCCTCTGCCTCCTGAGTGCTGGAGTTGAAGGCCTGCGCCTTCTCCAGTGAAAGAGCAAGTGGAGGAACTGACTTTGTATTCCCTAAGGATTAACTGACTACCCTGGCCTAAGTTATGACTGTTCACACAGGGGATCGGTAGCTGAGATCTCAGAAATCTATAGTATCACTCTGTGCTCTGAAAATACCATAACACGGACACTCAGGTGCTGGCAGACAGTGAGGGAGTCAGGCTTTGCAATCCCCTGTCGAGGAACACATCCAGAGGGTCTGTCATGGCATGCACAAAGTGATCCCAGTCAGAAAGGGGCCGTCCAAAGCCACCTGTCTGATGTGGCTGCTGAAGCAAACCTTTTGCTCTCTCTTCCTTTCATCTCTGTGTGGCTGGCATCGATGTCCAGGCGACACAGATCCTGCTTCCCTTCAGGCTCTTCCCTGCTCCCAGGCCTTGCAATTTGCCTATGCAAAGCCCTGAGCAGGAAAGTGTAGCTGAGGTGAGCATGGGGGTATGGTACCACCGGGAAATTCTGTCAGTTCCCGTTGGGGTAGGGTGGCATCCAGAATGTTCCACTGTAGACTTTGATCCCATAGCTACTGATACCAGGCTGTGCTCTCCTCTTGTATAAGTAAGAGAATCCTTTGGGTGAGAAATGTTGAGGTACAAGATGAAGGGCAAGGAATAGGCCCAGGGCCTAATTTCAGATGGGCTTGATCCTAGGTCTTTTCCACACTTCCCCCTTTCCATGGTACTGTCTGGGCTCCCTATTGAGTTACCCTAGTGGCTTTTTTCTTGGCTTTTTAATTTTTTTGCTTTTTTTTGCTTGTTTATTGAGACAGGGTCTTAAGTAGCCCAAACTGGCCTTGAATGTCATATAGAGCTGATGGTCTTATGTTCTAATTCTTCTACTGGGATCATAGATGTGCGCTGCCATGCCCAGTTTCTATAGGGTGCTAGGGATCAAACACAGGGCTCTGTGTATGCTAGGCATGTGGTCTACCAACTGGACTAGGTCCCCAGCCCAGGAAAGTTTCTCAGTTTCTCAGAGCCTCAATACTATGGCTTGTTCCCCAACTCCTATGTTGAACATTTAGTCCTAGTGGCCCTAACAGAACATCGAGCCGCTAGGGAGGCAATTAAGATTAAGTGCAGTCGAAAGAGTAAGGCCCTGATCCTCTAGTCTTGGGTCTTTATAAGAAGAGGTAATACCCAGCTCAGTTGCCTTCTGTGCTCATAGGCAGGAGGCTACCTGAGGACACGATATCCAAGCCGGGAACTGAGGCTTCACCAGAAACTAACCCGACCTTGGCCTTTTATCCTCCTGATCTTGGAGGAAATAAAATCTCTGTTGTTTAAGCCGCTCAGTGTTGTGGGATTGTTACATCAGTGTGAGCTGACTAATGGAGTCGGTGTCTTCATTTGAAAGTGAGTGTAAGACTGGTGCTTGCCTCATAAAACTATTCTGGGAGTCCAATGAGGAACAACACATGTAAGGTTTGAGTGCTTTCTGTGGCATCCTCGCTGCCTGGAGCAGTGCCTCGTGCCTAGCACACGTTTATAAACCAATTGTTGTTGGTTTGGAGTTTTTTGTTGTTGTTATTTGTTTTGTTTTGATTGTTGTTTTTGTCTCATTTTGTTTTGTTTGAGACAGGGTTTCACCATGGAGGTCTGCCTGTCCTAGAATTCAGTATATGGTCTCATAGTCTTACTCAAAGCCTGCCTCAAACTCACAGAGATCTACCTGCCTCTGCCTCCCAAGTGCTGGGATGAAAGGTGTGTGCCACCATGTCCATTTTGATAAAGAAATGTTTTATAAACACCTCTATTAAAGAATAAACCACTCATGTGGAATTTGAGAACCTCTGGATTTTCCCCTCACCTTTAACTTTTTTGATCCGTGATTACCACCCACTAGCAAGTGGTAGAAGGAGTAAAGGGCGGGGATGGGCGACAGCAAGGTGGCATCTGTCCATCAATGTCACCCAGTACGACTCTGAAAAGGTGATGCCAGAGAGCCCTACCTGGGCCATCTTAGGTCTTCTAGTTTGGCTGAAGAACTGGAGACCACATCCTTGAGAGGACAGCAGGGTCCTGGGAGTGTCTTGGATAAAGTCCATTTTGGGTGGGAGACCACAGGTGGAGGCGGGCATCTTTCCAATACTTAGAATATGGAAATAATGGGAACAATGAGCCCTTGTCCCTCAGGACATTTGTGGCAGCTCCTGGGCTCTAGAGAGGCAAAGGGGCTCCACTCATCTACCTCGCCATGGTAAGACTTGGTTCCAGAGGATCCTCAGGCACAAATACCTGCTCAGACTCTTGGAGATCCAGGACTCTGGGCAGGCAGAGTCCCAGCTGTACTAACCACTTCCTGTGCTCTGCTCCTGCTCTTTCTAGGACAGGTTCAGTGGCAGCAAGGCCCGGTGAGTGCTCCTCTTTGTCCTGCTCTCTCCTTTGTCTTCATCTACCTCCCCATCACTGCAACAGCTTTCTATCTCTATCTACACGTGATTGACCATCCATGTGTTTCCAGTCTCTGCCAGCCCTGTGCCCAGCTTCCCTAGGGTACCACCTCATCCAGCTATGTACCAAAGGCCACTAGTTTTGCCTGCCCCTGAGTCCCACCCCCAGTCTTCTCCTTCTGCTGCTCTGATCTCAGGTCCAGGCTGTCACGCAGCTTCGTCAGGGAGCATTCCCAGTCATAGGTGTGAGTGATCTAAAGTGCGATGTCACCCTGAGAGAACTCAGGGTCTCCTTGGGTAGAGTTGAATAGAGTCTGCTTACAGGTTGGGGTCACCATTCCTACCTGCCAGATGTACAGGTAAGTGCACAGTGGGTCTTAGGGGCCCAACAGACCAGGAGCTCCCTGACTGACTCTAGATAGCCTGTCCCACCACCTGTCCAGCAAGGCTTAGCACTTAAGCTTGGTTGTCTTACCTGTTCTTGGTCAGAATCTGGGTGCAGGGGTCAGGAGCTTTTGATAGGTGAAACAAACATCTGCCGAGGTTCCACATACCTGTCTTGTCTACGCTGCTAGAAAGGCCCATGTTTATGGATCTCTTTAGTTGTGGGGATTGAAGCCCATAGTTAAGGGCAGATGATTTATTATTTACCAGAGAGGGAGCAAAACAAAGCCTTTTGCTGGAAGTAGGTGGGCTGGGATGAAGCAAAACCAGTCCATCTATCTAGATACCCAAGTCTGGAGAGAAAATGGAGCCAGCCCATCATTCCTGACTGGCCCAGGCACATGGAGAAACAGGGTAAGAGGGAAGGCTGCAGATGGGGGAGGGGGGTAGAGGCATCAGCCACCAGGGACTGCCACGTTCCATCCTCCATCTTCCCTGTGCCCCCAGCATTCATTTTTGAAGGCCCAGGAGGAGGTAGAAGAGGAGGATAAATACGAGCTGCCCCCCTCTAAGGTTCCGCCCGTCAGTCTGGCCCCTGCACAGTCTCATGGTTCTAAAGAGGACTCCTTGTATCTGGGTGAGGGCTGAGGAGGGAGGGGCTGGGAGGTTGGGTCAAGGCAAGAGGGTCCAACAAAAGGAGAGTCCAGCCCTGGCCTCTCTTCCTTCTGCCCGAGCTGGGGCAGCGGAAGAGCCTCAGCTGGCTGCCACCGAGGCCTCTTAGCTGGGCCCAAAAGGCCAGAGAGATGAAGGAAAGGAGTTAAAACTGCAAAGGAAAAGGAGACCGGGGAGGAGACTGGAGGGAGGGGCGAGGTAACTAAGGCAACAGCGACAAAGCAGGAAGCCCGACCCAGTCCCTAGGGCCTTGCGTTCCCCCCTCTGAAATCTCAGCGCATCCCTCCCAACCAGGGTGGGAATGCCCTGAGAGGCCACCACCACTGCCATCTCACCACCCCGCCCCCTGGGCTCAGCCACGTGGGGGCAGGGAAGCTGACGGTCTCCAGTTGCCATGGAGACGGGGCTGTCAAGAAGCCAATAAGTAGAGGGGACAGGAGGAGGGAGGGAGAGGAGGAGGGAGGTGGGGAGTGGGTGGAAAATGGGAATATACTAGGGAGGGACTTCCTCCCTCTCCCCAGTTTATAAAGGATGGAGTCTATTTCAGATCGTTCTGGGCTCCTGGATCCATCCAAGTCTACCACCGCCAGAGGACTCCCCATAAACCCTTCCTTTCCTACCCGCCCTACCTCTGGCTACCTTTTCCCGGTGAGTTAATCTTACAAGCATCTCATTTGCAAACCCCCACCCCTACCCCGAGCTCATTCCACCCCCAACACAGGTTTACAGTCTAGACACCTTGAAACCTCTGATACTACATAACAAACCAGAGTGAAACAAACAAATAAACAAAAAACTATAGTAGCTCCTCCCACTTGCCTAAAGGGTCCTTTCATCCCTTCCTTTTAGTCACCTGCCGCTCTGCTCCCCTGCTCCACTAGGCTCTCCCTCCTCTGCTAGGGTTGAGGGCAAGGCTCAGCGGCTTCTCCTAGGCTCTGGGCCACAGGCCCCTCTCTAGCCAGAGGGGTCAGCTGTCATCATTCCCAACTCCTTTTCCCACTGTGATATGGTGGTTATCCACTTTTACATTTTACAGAATAAAAATAAATAAATAAGCAAGGGAACTTTCATGGTAAGGAAAGGACCCCAACTAGAGGCAGAGAGAGGTGTGGTCCTTCTCTGCAGTCTCCTGTTGTAGTGTTTTATGTTTATTTGTTCAGTTGGGTTTTTCTGGGGGGAGGGACAATTGAGAGGCAGTCTAATGGAGCCGAGGCTGGCCTTAGACTCATGCTTACCCTACCTCTGCTTCAGGCATGAACAGCTATAGTTACTTTTGAAAGCAGCACATCGGCTCTACCCCCTCGCACTCCAACTTCCTTGTTCTTCAACTGCCTGCACTTCATGCCTTCCTCCCTTCTCCCTCTTCCCTCCTCCCTCATTTGCCTCCTCCCATTATGCCCACAGCTGAAGACAGCAATGAACCTGCAGCCTTCGACCCCAAAGCAGGGATCTGTTTTTGGAAGGCGAGGTAAAGTGTCCTATCTCTTTCCATGGCTCCACATAGGAGGGGAGTCCTCTCCTACATTGGAGTTGCCTTGAACCGGGCTTGCTGCATCCCTCCTAGCCACACCTCCTTTTTGTTTGCCAAGCCTCCAAGTCAGTCAGTACAAGTATCATTACCACCAAAACCATGAACTGCCGGGCCCTAGAGAGTTCAAAAGCAGAGTCCCTGACCTCCAGGTCCTGTCTTCAGCCTGTGTGATCCCTGGGCCAGGTGAGGGGCACCCTAGAATGAAGAGATCAAATTGAAGAGGTCGCTATTGAAACCTCTGAGTATTATCTCTCATCAACAGGCAACCTTGGGCTGTCGCTCCAATCGCCTCCACTGTCTAGAGACTTGCCCCTATGGTCAGGGCCTTGAGGCCTCTGACCACGGGACCTTAGGGTGTCAGGATGTGGGGATGGACCACTTGAACCATCCCTGGCTAAAACAGGTTACAGGAGGGGTAGCATCTTCCTGCCCAAGGTCAAACAAGCTCACATGAGACACAGTTCATTTTATTCTCAGTTGCTGGTAAACCTCCATCACCCTGAGGGAAGCTATGGTGTTTTGTTTGGTTGGGTTTTGAGTTTTTGTTGTTGTTGTTGTTGTTGTTGTTGTTGTTGTTATCATAAAGTTATCTGGAAACAAGCATAGCAAAGTTGGTGAGTAGTCAAGCCTGGTGACATTTCAAGGTTGTAAGGATAAAGGATGAGTGGATGAGGTGTGTTTTCCTAGATTTCCAAAGCTAGCGCTGAGGAGCACTGTGACTAAGGGTGCCCCAGGCCCTTTCTCACTGATGCTGATGAATGCTGGTTCTCCCTTTTCCTTACAGGGCGAGGTACACCTGCTAGAGTGGTGAGCTGCCTTCTTCTCTATCCTATAGTCTAGGGACTTTTCTAGAAAACTGATAGGAGTGGAGTAAGCATATGGGAGAAAGGTCTGGTGTAGAGTTCTTCTCTCTGCCAAAAATATAAGCCAGTGGTGCCACCCAGAGCCTCCCTATTCTCTGAGCACTCCTAAAGGAGAAGTTAGTTAGGACATGCCCTTCCTGTTTAGATAAGGAGAAAGTGACACGTCTAGAGCTACCTTCCTCTCAGTCGTTGGCTTCTTCCATGTCTTACTTCCTCACTAATGAGGCAGATTTCTAAGAGGGACCACAGGTCTCGTCAAACACATAGTCCTACACCTTAGGTAACAGAATGTACAGAGAAACCCGATGAGGACATCTACCTGAAGTGTGAGCCGGATCCACGTGAGCGCCTGCCCCTCCACTACCCGTGAATACACTCTCTCCTAGCCCCATTCTTGTTCCCTCCAAAGCACTCCCCTCTAGACCCCACCTGGGTGTCTTCATGTCTGCCGTTGGTCCCACTATATCCCTACCAAAGAGGTGACTGACACCCTTAGAGCAAAAGCTGAGTAGAGTTTCTCAGCTGCTACAGCCAGGCCACCAAGCCGGAATCTCCCTATGGAAGTTCCCAGGAGAGCCAAGTCAAAGGCAACAGTAGTAGACCCTAGGCTATTGTCAGTCACTTCCTCATCAGCCTGGACTTCCCTGCCTGGTCCCCAGCCAGACCCTGCCTGCCCTCTCTGTTCCAGTTCCAGCCCTGACTAGGTCTCTGAGCTCCAAAGTCCAGGTGCCTCCAGTTCCTCTGCCGAGAACATCTGGATTGCCCAAGTAAGACGCAGCAGTGGCAGGGAACAGCATGGGACAATGGGCTCACTAATAAAGGAAACCCCAGAGGCCAGACATGGTAGCAAATGTCTTTCTTTAATCCCAGCATTTGGGGTGGAAGAGGCAGGCAGATCTCTGTGAATTCAAGGCCAGTTTGGTTTACATAGAGAGTTTTTGGATCAGTTGAGGCTGCCTAGTGAGACCCTGTCTCAAAAAGAATAAAAAATAAATAGATTAAAAAAGAAAGAAAGAAAGAAAGAAAGAAAGAAAGAAAGACAAGGGCTGAAGAGATGGTTCAGTGGTTAGGAGCATGGCTGCTCTTCCAGAGGTCCTGAGTTCACTTCCAGCTACCACAGTGGCTCACAACCATCTGTAATGGGATCCAATGCCTTCTTCTGGGGTTTTTGGAGACAGTGACAATGTATTCACATAAATAAAATACATCTTTAAAGAAAGAAAAAAAGAAAGAAAAGAAAGAAAAAAAAAAAAAAAAGAAAAGAACTCCTCTGAGCTTTGCTCCCCAATTTATTCCTTGCAGGTCAGTGGTTGGTCACCAGGAGGCTCGGAATGTAAGAGGCTAGTGTCAAGGAAGAAGTGAGCCCAGAGGGGTGGGAGGGGTGGGAGGGAGGCCTAGGGTGGGACTTCAGAGTTTGGGCAGCAGCCTGGAAGGCCAGTGCTCATCTGACCAGACTTCCTGTGTCCCAGGGAGCTGTGGATGGCATGTTGAAAGGTGAGTACTACGTTTCCATCTCCATGGGACTGCTCTGCTAGGACCTTACTCCCTCTGGCAACGGAATCTCCCCCCCAGATCCTCAGGTTCTATTTACTTTACTAAGTGGGTCCTTGCAGCTCTGACTCCTGCCGAGATCAGGCCTGAGAGGATCCTATTGGGATCCCAAGGTCTGTACTAACTTGAGAAGCTGCTAGTGTGTGTCCCAATATCAATTCTCTTTTGGAAATCACACAAGGCCTGTCTGGTGGGTCTTCGAAGGGTGTTGGGCCTGGGAATACAAGGGGCACAGAATGGCCTGTGTTGGGCTTCAGACAAGCTGGCACCCTCTGCTGCAGTACCCACCCATGAAGCCTTCTTACCCATCCCCTTCCTGGTTCCAGCCCTCTTCTCTGCTTTTTTCAGTAGGAAGGAAGCTGTCTGCTTCCTCCGTAGCCCCTGCTCTGAGTACCTCGGCTGCTGAGGTGAGCAAAGCTGGGGGCAGATGTGGGTGATGCCTGTGGGAAGCAGAGTCCTTGCCCAGGAGCCCTCCTAACCCTGGGGCCTACCCCTCCACACACACACACAGAACATGCACGCACTGAACAGAGCTCCCCAGGCTGCACCCCAGGCACAGACACTACTTGGTTTGGCCTGTAGGACTCAGTCTGGGGCTGGTAGATGTAAACACAAATAATTGTACCCCAGGGTTCTCTGCTCTCCATGCCCAACTCAGTGCTTGAGTGTCTCTTTGAGTAGCTCTGTGTATTGCACAGGATGGCAGTCTGCTGGGTCAGCCTTGGTACTCCGGGAACTGTGACCGTCAGTCTGTTGAAAGAGCCCTGCTTCACTTCCAAAAGGTGGGCAACTGCCAACTCTTGGCCTTCTCTGAAAGTCCTTCTATTCTCTGCCTGAGTTTGATGAAGCTGGCAGTAAGGGCCAGAGAGGCACTCTGCATAATTAGTCAGCTGGGCTTAGGCAACTAAGATGAAGTTCATGGCTGGGGTCTCCTCCCCAGGATGGAGCCTACACGGTGCGCCTCAGCTCTGGGCCTCACAGTTCCCAGCCCTTCACTCTGGCAGTACTCCTCAGAGGCCGAGTCTTCAACATTCCCATTCGGCAACTGGACGGCGGGCACCACTATGCCCTGGGTCGGGAGGGCAGGAATCATGAGGAGGTGGGTGCTGGGAGAGTCATGGGCCAAATCATCGAGGTGGGTCACAGAGCAGCACCCTGGGCCTGGCCAAGAGCATGTGTGTGTTCGGGGGTGGGGCGGGGTGGGGTAGGGTGGGGAGGAACACTGACTGCTTCCCTCCTTCACCCTGGCTTGAATAGAAATGATGGAGGGTAAGGCCTCTGAGGTAGTTCTATCAAGGCCTACCTTGCAATATGAGGGTCTGAGCTTTACCCCAGGAGCCTCGGCAGGTAAAATAAGACTTTTTTTTTTTTTTTTTTTTTTCTTTTTGTTTTTTTTTTTTTTTTAAGATTTATTTTATTTATGTTATGTGTATGAGTACACTGTAGCTGTACAGATGGCCATGAGCTATCATGTGTGTGGCTGCTGGGAATTGAACTCAGGTCCTCTGCCAGTCCCACTTAGTCCGGCCCCACTTACTCTGGCCCCGCCCACTCTGGCGTAATTCACTGTAGCTGTCCTCAGAAGCTGTCTTCAGACGCACCAAAAGAGGGCATCGGATTTCATTACGGGTGGTTGTGAGCCACCATGTGGTTGCTGGGATCCGAACTCAGGACCTTTGGAAGAGCAGTCAGTGCTCTTACCCGCTGAGCCATCTCGCCAGCTCCGTAAAATAAGACTTGAGTGGTAGCTCCGGTTTATAATCTTGGACAGGAGAGGTTGAGAAATGGGTATCCCAGATCTTGGACTCATTGGCCATCCAGCCTCCAAGCCAGTGAGAGAGATCTTGTCTCAAAAAACAAGGTTGGGAGTGGAGAGATGGCTTAGTGGTTAAGTGTACTTACTGGTTTGGCCTGGAGTTGAGCTCCCAGCGCTCATGTGGCCATTACAATTGTCTATAGCCCCAGTTATGAGGGTTTTACTGCCTTCTCTGGCAGTAAGTTGGCCTCTGTAAGCACCATGCACATATATATCCATGTAGGTAGGACACTCCTACACATTAAAAAAAATTAAAAGAAAAAAACCCTAATAAACAAGGTAGCTAGGCATGGTGGTGCTCACCTTTAATCCTAGTACTTGGAGCCAGAAGCAGATGGATCTCTTTAGTTCTAGACCAGCTGGAACTACACAGTGAGACTGTATTTAAAAACAAAATAAAGCTCTGTGTGTGTATGTGTGTGTGTGTGTGTGTGCATGTGTGTGTGTGTGTGTGTGTGTGTGTGTGTGTGTGTGTGTGAAGCTAGAGGCCCCAACATCTCCCAGACATCTGGCACTGTGAAAAGAGAGGCCCATCCTTCTTTTAGGGAAGCCTTTCCTTGTGCTGTGGTTCAGTCGTCATAGGGTCAAGGTGAGGGCAAGGAGACCATCTGAGAGGAGGGCAGAAATCTCCCCAGCACCTGTTGGGTTCAGACCTAGACCGTCATCCACTACTCAGCTTCCCTTGAGAGAGACCACAGCCAAGGCCCAGGCCTAAAGCAGTGCTCATCCAGCTCTGGCCAATAGCATAGCATTCCTGTGCAGTTGCAGGCTTACAACCAGACAGCAAAGCGACATTGCAGTTTCATAGCACAGTGGGAAGAAAAATATCTAGAAAAATGCCAGCCAGCTCCCTGCCAGGCCCCACAATTGCCTTAGAAAGCTGTTGGCAGACTAAAGCTCAAGGGACCCACAGATGCCCCGCCTGCCCTATACAGCTCTTCTCCTCTGTGGCTGCCATGGTTCAACATTACACGAAGCACCCCCTGCCCCTTGTGGACCGACACAGCGGCAGCCGGGGATTCACCTACCTGCTCTTCCCCACCAAGCCCTGAAGAAACAGCAAGACACCAATCCACCTTTGGCACCCCACTGTGGTGTGCCCCTTCACTTCCCCTTCCCACTTTAGGCTGCTTTCTTTTCCCTGCCTGCCTCCACCCCAAAGGCCGTGCAGGTTCAAAATGAGAGGCTGTGAAGATGGCCACCTGGGGAGGTTGGCCTACTCAGAGACATTGCCTCTCCTTAGGCTGACTTCTTGTGTGTGTGTGTGGGGGGGTAGCATCTTCTGGGAGGAACTGGGGTTCCCAGCACACAGTATACTTTCAATAAACATTTATTGACTGAATTCTCTTTTAATACCACACTCCATTATTAGTATTATAGTAGGTACGTCTGTGTGTGATCACGTGCATGTGCATGTGAGTGCCTACGTCCGCAGAGGACAGAGGCTTCGGATACCCTGGAGCTGGAGTTTGGGGGTTAGGGGGGTGCAAGTTACCAGATGTAGGTGCTGGGAAGAGCAATAAAAGCTGTTTAGTGGCTGAGCTATCCCTACAGCATAGGGGATGGATTCTGGAATACGCTGAGAAAAGCAGCCTTCCTAAGAGGAATGGAGTAATGCCCCTGTGTGGGTCTACTTGGTAAGCTAAACTGCAGAGAGAAGGGGCCCATTTCTACCTGGTTCGGGCTTTTGTCCTTCTAAGTTCTTTGCCAGAGAGGAGGAGGACCAGGCCAATAAACTGAAGTTTGTTTATGCTTGCTGGTCTTGGGCAAGGAAGGGAAGGAGGCTCAAGGTTTCTGGAGGAGAGAGAGGGCTAATGGCAAGAGTTTGATGTTTAGCGTACATTACAGGAAAGACCCCAGAAGACAGTCTGGATGAAAGCCTAGAGAAGGATAAACAAAAGCGCTGGGAGCCTGGGCCAGCGGATGGTAGAGCAGCTCCGACCCTGAGCTGAGCTGCTTGGCAGGACGCAGGCCCAGCAGGAATAAGGGGCTCCGGGTTGGGCTGGCAGCCAGCAGCCCACAGGCTGGCCCAGAGCGGGGGCGTCTCCGGGCCCTGGCGTGGAGCCTGGAACACCCCGTGCCGGAAGCACCACGTGACCATGACTCCGCAGAAGTCTCCAGCGGCCGGGAAACAAAGGGCAGCTCAGCGGCTGCCTGGCGTGGGGGGCTGGCACGGAGGGCACGGCTCCCACTGGTGCCATGCTGCACCCCAATACCTCTGGACCGCTTTCTGGGGGAACCTAGAGTCTGGCGTGACCGAGAGGCTTGTGGGATGCCCGGGCGGAAGCCAGGGCCTAGGGATCTGCAAAGGCGAGGCAGGGGGTGGGGCGGACCACGTGGCCTCCGGGAGCGTGCAGAGTCGCCTCCCTTCGTCATCGCCCTCTGGCAGATTACCCTCCCTGAGCTGTAATAGATGGGAAGATAATTGTCCCTGCACAATCAGCGACCTCCGGTTAGGAGGCTTAAGTGAGGGCCTTCCGTGCGTAAGAGGCGCCTCGTGAGCCGCACTCTGACTCCCTTCTCCTAAACCAGCTCAGAATTCGGGTCAATTAACTGCAACTGATAAAGTCCCAGCAGGAAAGCGGCTTCAAACCAGGGAGTCTGGGCAAGGGCAGCACCTGCCTTAGTGCTGCAGGAGTTGGGGGTCCCCAGCAGTTGGGGGTTTCAGCTGGCTGAGGAAGCCGCAGGGTAGGGATTCTCAGCTGCCTGCCAGGCCTGTTAGCCTAGCACTTCTCCCCCCCCCCCCCCCCCCCCAGGCCACTTCTAGGCTCAAGCCGAAGGAATGGCTTCTCTCTCCTACCACTTGTCCAGGGACCTAGGGGCTTCTTAGGATGTGGGTCATTGACACTTTGGGGTGCCCTCATCTGCTTTGCTGTTTCACTCTCCTGGAGGAGCCCCCTACTTCAAAGACAGAAAAGCCTTTTCAGGCGTTTTTAGTGAGTTCCGGACTCCCTAAACGGTTAACTGGGAGGGCATAGCTAAGAGCGCTTGTTATTGGCTCCAAAGGTACTTCATGCTGAGGCAGGAGAATTGGTAGTTCTTAGCTAGCCTGGTTTATATAGTGAGTGCCAGTCCAGTTAGAACTAAGTGTAAACTGTCTCAGAACACCCCTCACCCCAACACACATTAAAAAAAAAAAAAAACCAAAACAACAATAACAAAACAAGGTAACTATCATTCATTGTTCCTGCAAGAATTAGGGAAACAGTCCAGGTAGTGGGGGCAGTACATAATTAGAGCCCCAGATGGCAGAGATGAACGTGACCCTTAGGACAGCCGGCCAGCAAGGTGGTTCAGTGTGGGTCAGTTTCCTGCTAGGCCTGACACAGGAGGAAGGAGAGACCCTTCTTGGCTGACCTCCACATGCTGCTATGACAACACTCCCTCCTCCCACCATATAAAGACATTGAAAGAGAAAAGATCAAGGCCCAGAGCTGGCCTAGCACCTCCTCAGCTGACAGATGTGTATCCAGATGTCTTCTTTCCCTGGGACCCAACCCATTCTGGCCTTCCCCACCTTCTTCTCCCTCCTCCTAGCCTTGGCCCCTGCTACTTGGCAGATGCCCTTTCACCCCCAGGACCAACCGGCCATCCCTGCCCTATATCAAATAATCAGGCCTCTGAATACAGTTGGTGACAAGTGTTTGTTGAAAAATTCATTAAGTCTCTCCCAAGTTCCTCTAAGCTGACAATCTGGACTCCTTTGATATGAAAGTCCAAGCCAAGATTGTCTAAGAAAAAATATTTGTTTTAATTCAAAGACAACAGTTTTATTAGATTTTGAGGTTTTGTTTTTGTTTTGGGATAAGGTTTCATATTGCCCAAGTTGGCATCAAACTTGCTGTGCACCCCAAGGATGACCTTGAACCCCTGATTCCTCCTTTTGAGCCCTGAGATAACAGACTCGGGTCACCACGGCCAGTTTGTTCCATGCTAGGGACCAAGCATAGGGCTTCATAAATCTTGGGCAAGCACCCCACCAGCTGAGCTATGTCATTAGCCAGAAGTTAATTCCTTTTGAGTAATGTGAGTGTGTACACCTATGGCTGGCTGGCAACCATCCTATCTTTCCAGGCTTTTTGCCTTTCTAAATATGATGGAGTAAAAATGGCAGGGGCAGTCCTGGAGGAGCCTGGGAGGCCTGGTAAGGAGTGTGAGCATGGAGGGTATGCGCATGGGAGGACACAGGGGGAGCACTCGCATGGGAGGACACAGGGGGAGCACTCCTCCAGCCTCCTAGGGCAGAGGTCAGTGAGCCAGCACAGATGCAGGGAGAGTTGGAGGCTTCGGGTATTTCTGTAATTCCCTGGAGACGGAAGCCCTTGACTTTCCCCTGCACGACCCTGCCAAGCACTCAGCCACGTTTCCTGAAGTGAACAGGCCAGACTAGAAAATTCCAGGCAGGCTCGTCTGCGGAGAGAACAAGTCCGTGAGAAATGCAGTGCGTGACAGATACCAAATTGTCTGTTACTGAGGACCTGAAAAACAAGAGAAGCCCAGGAAGTGTGCGGTTAAGAAGGATGTGAAAGCCATGGCCCAGGGCTCCCAGTGCGATCTGAGTTAACCATCCCAGGCTTGCAGCTGACTTGAGAGAAACGTGTACAGAAGAATCCAAGTTTGACTGAGCCCTTCATCCTCTGTATAGGCCTGACTCCGGTCACCCCCTACCTCTCCCCCTCCTTGCGTAGTCGAGGGATCAAACCGAGGGGCTTGTGCATGCTGAACAGGCATCTAACATTGAGAGCTGTTATTGCTCTTGTGATAGTTCTTGATCTTCTGCCCAGGCTAGGCTTGAACTGCCTGTGAGTCCCAAGCAGTTGAGATTACAGGCATGCAGAGATTGCCCAGTTAGAGTCTGGGTTTTGTTGGTTTTATTTGTTTCTTTGCCATGCAGTGATGAGAAGCCAACCCAGAGCCTAGTACATGCTTAGATAAGCACTGTACCACTGGACTACAGCTCCAGCCCTTCTCATTCTGAAAACTGAGTCAATGAAGCTGTGTGTGTGGTGACTCATGCCTATTAATCTAGAGCTCAGGAGGTAGAGGCAGGAAGATCTTGAGTTTGGGCTAGCCTCAGCTTTATAGACCGTGTGTGTGTGTGTGTGTGTGTGTGTGTGTGTGTGTGTGTGTAAGGGTATTAAAAATAAGAGAAGGGGGGCCAGGCGGTGGTGGCACACGCCTTTAATCCCAGCACTTGGGAGGCAGAGGCAGGGGGATTTCTGAGTTCGAGGCCAGCCTGGTCTACAGAGTGAGTTCCAGGACAGCCAGGGCTACTCAGAGAAACTTTGTCTCGAAAAAAAAAAAAAAAAAAAACCCAAAAAGGGGTGGGGGCTGTTGAGACGGCTCAGCGGGTAAGAGCACTGACTGTTCTTCCAAAGATCTTGAGTTCGGATCCCAGCAACCACATGGTGGCTCACAACCACCTGTAATGAGATCTGACGCCCTCTTCTGGTGCTTCTGAAGACAGGTACAGTACGTTGCCGGAGCCAATCGGCCCGGAGCTGAGCAGGGCGGAGCGAGCAGGGCCGACAGAGGTCCTGAGCTCAATTCCCAGCAGCCATACATATGATAGCTCACGGCCATCTGTACAACCATAAATAAAATAAATCTTTAAAAAAAAAAAAAGAAGAGAAAGACAGCAGTGGAGCACACCTTTAATCCCAGCACTGGGAGGCAGAAGCAGGCAGATCTCTGTGAGTTTGAGGTCAGCCTGGTCTACAGACAACCAGACTACACAGAAAAACCCTGTTTCAAAAAACAAATTTAAAAAGAGGGAAAAAAAAAGAAAACAGTGAATGCCTGTTTAGGGTTCGTATGAAAAGGAAAATTAATATATATAAAAATATTTAATTATATATAAATACATAAATTTATGTATATATAAAAATTTTCCTTCTCACACCAACTATATATATATACATATATACATGTACACACACACATACACATACCACACACACACACACACTTATATATATATATGTGAGCTGATACATGCTATCCGGCAAATGATTGATACCTAGTAATAATCATAGCTATGAATAGGCAAAGCCCGGTTGTGATCATCTATCTCTGTGGCCCATGTTCAGAGGCTCTGCTCCACTCATACCCTGACCAGTCTTATTGTACCCACAAACACATGACATCTTTTGGGAAATATATAATAATTACTGTCTTGTTAGCCCATGCCACTGTTACTCTTTTCTTGGTAAGACCACACACACACACACACACACACACACACACACACACACGAGAATCAGAAGGTAGGTGGACTTCAGAGAGTTCAAGACCACCCTGGTCTACATGGTGCTTTTTTCCTTAGTGCCCTCCCAGATGTGAGCTATAGGTTTCCATTAATTCACATTTATTTATCTACTGAAAAGAGAACGTATTAGGTGGATGCACAAGGAACTGCATCTTTCTGAAGGGCAGGGAGGGGGAGGGGAGAAAAGCCTGGAACGACTCAGGTAAGAGGCCAGGATGCTGTGGCGAGGTCTGGGCCTGAGTGACTCTCTGTCCCCGCTGGTCATGTCCCTGTGAGGCACAGCTGTAGTATCAACTTGGAAGTGTTCGGTGTCCGAGCAGAACCCGCTTCCACATCCTTAAGAGGTCTTGGTCTGCTTCTGGGAGGAGTAAACCTAAAAGGAAACAGTGAGCGGATGTGTTTTTCAAGTGCGAGAGGCTTCTAGTGCTAGGGACCGGCTGAGCTCACCCACCCCAGGCCTTGCATCAGCTACAGGGATGACTGCCAGGCCTTGGAAATTAAGGCAGAAGGCTCCCAGGAGCCTCCCCACCTTGCCTCCTGCTCTCAGTGAGAGGGAAGCAAAAAGGAGCAGAGAAGTCGGGGTCTCTTTAGCCGGTCCATTTCCAAGTCACTCACCTGCCTAGCTCTCAGGAGCCCAGGCAACAAGCAGCCCTCATGATCACACAGGCTGAGGTTTCATATGAGAAGCCCCTACTCCTAAAGACAGTGATGCCTCCTAGGCTGAGCTGGAAACGTTGGGACAGGCTCCCCGCTAGCTCATGGTGGCACAAGGTATTTATTTTGTTTGATAGAGATACTAAGGGCTGGGCACGTAGCTTGGGGATAAAGTGCTTGCTTTAGCATGCACGAGCCTATGGGTTTGATACTCAACACTACAAATAACCAAACCCAACAACAGTAACAAAACTTCCAACAACAGTGGCCAATGACCAGCAGGGGAAGAAGTTAATTAGGGAGGGTTCTGATGTGGCCTTGGTTTATTACTGCTGCGGCTTAGAGTTGCAAGTACTTGTAGATTCCCAGGGACACCTAGTCCCAGTTCTAAGTACACCCAAGCAGTCAGTGGCCACATTGACTTCTTTCTAACATTGGAGTCATGTAAGGTCTTCCCACTCTATCCAGTTCTACCTGAAGTTTACCCTTTTTCCTCAGCTACTTTTGCCCTTCTCTGGTGGCTATACACCCACTTTCTTGAGCTCTCCCAGCATCCCTGGCTGTCTAGACCTGTGGGTAGTTGCGTTGTATGAATGCCTTTTTCTGGAGAGTACAACCTGTACCAACCACTCCCACCCTTCTTGGGCTGGGCAAGCTACTGGCTCATTGAAATGGCTTCTAAAGAAAGCACAGCTGTCTCTGCCTCAACCTTGAACCAATCCCTAGAAGTACCGGAATCTTATTGTTTGTTTATTAGATGTTGTAATTGTATGGTATTACACTGCAGAGGCCTGTGATCCCAGCACTTTAACAGTGCAGGCAGGATGATCAAAAGTTAAATTTCAGTGTTGTCTTCTGCTACATAATGTGTGTTGGGTGGTTTGAGTGAAAATGGTTCCCATAGACTCACAAGGAGTGGAACTGTTGGGAGATTTGGCCTTGTTGGTAGGTGTGGCCTTGTTGTGTCACTGGGGAGTGTGCTTTGAGGTTTCAAATGCTCAAGCCAGGGCCACTCTCTCTCTTCCTTCTGCCTGCTAATCCAGATGTAGAACTCTTGGCTCTTTCTCCAGCACCATGTCTGCCTATGTGCTGCCGCACTTCCTACCGTGAAGATAACCTCTGAACTGTAAGGCAACCCCAGTTAAATGATTTCCTTTATAAAAGTTGCTGTTGTCATAGTGTTTCTCCATATCAATAAAACCCTAACTAAGAAAGTGTTTAAGGCCAACCTGGGCTACATGAGCTCCTGTCTCAAAAAAGGGGTGTGTGGGGGAGGGGTGGGATGGGGTGGATGCAGGAATGGCTTAGCCATTATCAGTGCTGGCTGCCCTTGCTGAGGTTCCCAGCATCCACACCAGGCAGCTCACAACCTTGTAACTCCAGCTTCAGGGGTTTTGACATTCTCTTCTGGCCTCTGAGGGCATCTGCATGCACAGGGTTAGGGTTAGGATTAGGGTTAGGGTTAGGGTTAGGGTTAGGGTTAGGGTTAGGGGACAAATAATTTAAAAAATAATTTTAAAAAGTCTACTAAAATATATAACAGAAAAACAAGTCTCCCTTCACCACCGGTCCCTCAGCTGTGCCTTCTCCGAGGTCAGCAGTGTTATCACTGGGTACCTTTCCCAGAAGCCCTAAGCTCACACTCAAGTTCATATGATACTTAACTTTTATGCTCAGGGCAAGAAAGACTAAAGTCCTGGGCTTTGAGCACTCATGGAGAACGAATAGCAAATTTAACCAGAGTTAAATTCCATGTCCTAGTTGTGTCTCCACTTCTAAGTCCTCTATCACCCTACTAGGTCCCTGAGGCACACTCCAACATGGCAGTTGGCATTAGCCTTGCTTCTTAGAGAAGTTAAGATTTTACATACTAGGGGCTCCTGATGACCGGATATCACTCACCTCTCTAATGCTTCTTTGCTCTGGAAAGACCTCAAGTTTTTAGATGAAAAGCCATGTCCTCTCTATGGACATCTCAAGGACAGAGGCAAGGGCTCTTGTGTGCCCTGTGAGCTGGACTCTGGGCTGAGGTCCTGAATTAAACAATACCCATTGGGTTAAATGAACAGAAAGGTTTGTGATTCTGCCAGGCATCCCCAGGGCCTGAAGCTTCCCCTGGATCCTTGCTTCTGAACACTGAAATCTCTGACCCACAGGTCATTAGATTTCTTTCCCCCACACAGTTGGCTCAAATAGTATCCCTGCTTGGAAGGCCAAGGCCAAGGGCTGGCTCCCCAGGGGAGTATCTGAGGGCTGTTTCTTACCCACAAACAACAGAAGTACACATTATAACTCAGTGGCCAAAGGGACTGTCCCCTGAGCGGGGCACACAGCTACAGTTCTGTAGCTGAAGGCATGAGTTCCTCAGGACCACACTTTCAAAACCTCTGACATCTCGGGGAGCTTCTAGGCTGAACCCCTTCTCATCTATCCCGGTGTTCTGTCTTGGGTGTAAAAGATAACTTCAGTGAATAAGATCACACTGCCCAAAGCGGGAGGTGAAGTGGAAATTTAAGGGTTCTTTGGAATGGTGTTTTGTTGGGGCAAACACATGAAGGAATATTTTGATAAAGTGGACACAGGTAAAAGGCTAAGGCAGACTCATGAAGGAACATTTCACTGAAGCAGACACAGGAGAGAGGATGTTCTGCTAAAGCAAGCACATGAAGGAACACGTGATGAAGGATTCTTTGCTAATGACACGCATGTATTGGTCTGCCTCACGTTGTGTAGTTGAGCTGCATTTGTCGGGACTCCGTAGAGAGAAACGCACCAAACACGCTTCTGGTGGTGTGCTGCAGCTTGTTGCTGCTTCAAAGGACTCAGACTGTTGGATGCATGTGCTGAGGCAAGACACGTGTAGGACACGTGATGTTTGCAGGGTATAAATAGGACTCCACGGAGTGACAGAGAGAGAGAACTTGACTTGTTGGTACAGCTAGCTGTGCAAAGCTTGTAAGTCTTAGCTGATCTTCACTTTCCTGAGAGAGGCACAGCTGAGAACTTCTCCTGGTGTTCCTGCTGGTTCCTCCTGCTGACTCAAACCAAGGCTGAGGTCTGGCTGTCTCTGCTAGGTCCTGTCACCACTGTTGCTATCCCTACTCTACTGAGCTGCTGGTGTATCCATGAAGTGTTTCGAGCTGCCGCTGCCTGCTAACCTAGGAACTGAACTGCCAATTTCCAGACAACACAGATGGGAGTTTCTCCAAAGAACCTTTCTAAACAGGTCCACTTCCCCCAAATCCTTTCTTTTCCACTGCCTCTGGTGGATGGTGAGTTACAAAGAAGCTTAAAGTATTTAAGAACCACCATTAAAATAGTATTTGTGCCAGGCGGTGGTGGTGCATACCTTTAATCCCAGCACTTGGGAGGCAGAGGCAGGTGGATTTCTGAGTTCAAGGCCAGCCTGGTCTACAGAATGAGTTCCAGGATAGCCAGAGCTACACAGAGAAACCCTGTCTCGAAAAAAAAAAAAATAGGATTTGAAAAAATTAAAATTACAGGAGGTTATCAGAAGGCAGTGCCTTCAGGGGTAGAAGCAGTGTTTGGTCAGTGAGGCAGTGGGAACAGGGAGAGCTTGCTTACTTCAGAGAGCAGCATGCAGCTGCTATGGCTAGTTTGTAAATTCAGACTTAGTTTTGGGGGAATATTGAGGCTCTCTATGAAGGGAAGGGTTGCTGACAGAGGAAGGAGGAGTGGAAGCCAGAGGGGCTACAATCAGAGAGGGAATCCTGAGCATGGAGGGTGGGGAGGAGCTGGTGAGCCACAAGCGTCGCAGGTCACATGGATGGTCCACTTGGGTTTCCTTGCTACCACCGGAAACTGTGGATTTACAGAGAAGCCCAAGTGCTGCAGAAACCGTCTCCCTCACGTGCTCTCCTTCTGTTCAAGTGCTCCCACCCTGATGAGCCGCCATCTCACTGGGCACTCACAGGATCCCTAGAAGAGCAGTCCTTAACCTTTGAGGATCGGAAAACCCTTTCACAGGGGTCGCCTATCAAATATCCTGCACATCAGAAATTTACACTTCAACTCATAACAGTAGCAAAATTACAGTTATGATGATGCAACTAAAATAACGGTATGGTTGGGGGGTCACAACAACATGAAGATCTGTATTAGTGGGTTGTGGCATTAGGAAGGTTGAGAACCATGGCCCTAGAGACTAACACTTTGTTGTGGGATCTGAGGTCCTATGTGTTCACCTGGAACTCCACGCATGGTTTGCTGACTGGCTCTGTTCAAAACCTTGGCCTACTGCCATATTGCCTCCTGATTTCCTGTATGACGTAATGGGAAAACTCCCCGGGGTGGGGGGAGGGCAAGATGGTTGCTGCATAGGACTGCATGAGATTACTTTGTTTAACCATTGGCCACTAAAATGATAGCCTTTCTTTCATGTCACCACTGGGATACGTTCCTCTATGGTAACTAGTAACAAAATCAAGCTGCTACGGCCTACATCCAGTCCTGATGCTGCTGCACTAGGAGTAACACCATGAAGGTTCATGTGTGTTGGACATATCCCCAACCCTTAGTCTCTCTCTCTCTCTCTCTCTCTCACTCTCTCCTTCCCAACAGAGTCTTTTGTAACAAGCTGGCCTCAGGCTTTCTATGTAGCTGAGCATGGCCTTGAACTTCTGATTCTCCTGACTCTACTTCCCAAGTGCTGGGAGTATAGGTGTGGGCCATCATGGCCACCTCCATGGCTGTATCCCCCTCCACTCTCCCCTAACTTGGTTCCTCTACCCTGACCTTCTTGCTGTCCTTTTGTTGTTGTTGTTATTGTTTCAGACAGGGTTTTTCTGTGTAGCCTTGGCTGTCCTGAAACTTGCTCTGTAGACCAGACTGGCCTTGAACTCACAGAGATGGCTTGTCCCTGCCTCCCGAGTGCTGGGATTAAAAGGGTACACCACCATCACCACCCAGCTAGTGGGCATGCTTTTAATCTCAGCATTCAGGAGGCAGATACAAATAGACCTCTGTGAGTTCAAGGCCACCCTGGTCTACATAGTAAATGCCAAGAAAGACAGGGGCTATAGAGAGAGAACCAGTCCCAAAAGAACAAAAAGTAAAATAGGTTTTAGTTGAGTATGGTAGGTGTGCTTCTAGCACACTTAGCTCAGAGACAGAAAGAAGAGGGGTTCAAGGCCATCCTTGAGTACTTGGCATATTTGAGGCCAACCTAGGCTACTCAAGACCTTATCTCAAAAAATGAAAATAGTAGGGGCTGGGAAGGTGGCTCAGTTAGTAGAGCACTTGGCATGCAAGCCTGAGAACCTGAGTTTAGATCCCCAGCACCCACATAAAAAGCCAGACAAGATGGTATGGGCCTGTAATGCTAGTGCAAGGAAGAGAGACAGGCCTCCTATAGAGCCTGTTAGCCAGCTAGCCTAGCAAGTTGGTGAGTCCCATTTTCAGTGAGAGATTCTGCCTCAAAAAACTAAGATGAACATTGATGGTGGAAGACACCCATTGTTGACCTTTACCCCCTTACCCTCATGTGCACTCAAAATATACACACATGCACACCATTTTTAAAATAAAATTAAGTATCATACACTTCTGTGGTTATTATCTGCCATTTAAAATATAAAAGCTTTGTGAAGATGGAGAATTCATCTGTATGGTTTACTGCTAGAGTCCTGCATGAGGACTAGTTCCTAGCTCACAGGTCAGCAAATACTAAAACTGCTGTCTGAGTGTATAAAGGAGGCCAAATTAGTTCCCAAGGACAAGGTCGTAGTAAATAGACTCAAGGGCTCAGTCAATTTTCCTAAAACACAGGGAAATGATGAATCCGGAGCTCCAAGCCGAGCTCTGACTTAGCTGTGACATGGGATGGGGAGCTCTTCATCTCTCCACCCCACCAAGGCTGGCTTTGAAATCACGCCCTCCCCACTCTGGCAGCACCTTTCTAAATACCCTGCTCATCAGCTTCTCATAGCTTGAATCCACTCTATAAAAAAAACACAATAAAGTTCATGCTCTCTGTGTAATGACAGCGTGATTCATGCTCAGTCAAGAAAACAGGAAAATACATTTTAAAATAGAAAGAAGAAAATTGCCTATCATCTAGAGTCTATAGGTGACAGTGGCTATTGTGTTGCCATTTTTTTTAAAGACTTATTTATTTATTGTATGTAAGTACACTGTAGCTGTCTTCAGACATCCAAGACAAGGACATCAGATCTCATTACAGATGGTTGTGAGCCACCATGGCATTTGAACTCTGGACCTCTGGAAGAGCAGACAGTGCTTCCAACCACTGAGCCACCTCTCCAGCTCCTTGTGTTGCCATTTATTCAGGTCATTTTGTCCTAAAAAAAAAAAAAAAAGTATGGCCAGGCAGTGGTGGCGCATGCCTTTAATCCCAGCACTTGGGAGGCAGAGGCAGGCAGATTTCTGAGTTTGAGGCCAGCCTGGTCTACAGAGTGAGTTCCAGGACAGCCAAGGCTACACACAGAAACCCTATCTTGAAAAACAAAACAAAACAAAACAAGACAAAACAAACAAACAAAAAAGGGGTGTGTGTGTGCGTATATATGTATGTGTATGAGTGTATTTATGTGTGTGAGTGTGTGTGTGCACGCGCATGTGTGTATGTATGCATGTATGTATGTATGTATGTATGTATGTATGTATGTATGTATGTGTGTAAGTGTTTGTATGTATGTGCACTATAACACCTAGGGTACTGAATGAAGAACTATGTGAAGGAAAACCTGTAAAAAGCCATGACAACAGCTGAGACAGGAATATGGACTCAACAAGGCAAGCCTGTGGAGATTCCTGCTGCGGGGTGGAAGCAGGAACACTGCTCATGATGAAAGGTTCAATTTACAGACCATGAAGGGCAGAAGCAATAGAATATGGGTGTCATAAAGAAGGAAAGAACCAGAGGTTCTTCCCCAGGCCAGCAGCTGAGTAACTGGGTAAAAACTGGTGACTCTGTCAAGACTCAGAAGGCTGATTTGGGAGACAGAGGCAGGAGGATCAGGAGTTCAAGGCTGTCCTCAGAGAAGTGATGCGGTAAAGCCAAGCCTGCTGTGGGTAAGGCCATCCCTAGGCAGGTGGGCTTGGGCTATATAAGAAAGCTGGCTGAGAAAGCCAGAGGAAGCAAGCCAGTAAACACTGTTCGCATGTTGGCTCCACTCTCCATCCTGCTTTGGCTTCTCTTGACAGTGGATTGTAACCTGTAAGCCAAGCAAACCCTTTCTTTCCCAAGTTGGTTTTGATCACTGCTGTAATAATAGCGATGGATAGCCGGGCGGTGGTGGCACACGCCTTTAATTCCAGAACTTGGAAGGCAGAGGCAGGCGGATCTCTGAGTTCAAGGCCAGCCTGGTCTACATCGTGAGTTCCAGGACAGCCAGGGCTGCACAGAAAAACCCTGTCTCGAAAAAACAAAACAAAACAAAAAACAAAAAACAAAACAAAACAAAAAAGACTTGCACCACAAATGAACACTTCGCCAACCAGTTCTGTTGGTCTCTTGGGCTCTACATCAGAGACAGTTTGTGTGTGCAGGGCTTATTCTATTATGCTGAGTTACACAAGACCCTTGTCTTGTACGCATGTATGTATGTATGTATATACATGAGTATATATGTTGAGCATATTGCCTTCCATACCCATGCTACTTCTCCTGTTCTACACAGTTTTAAAAAAGACTTTTGTTTTATGTATATGAACATTTTGCCTGCATGTATGTAAGCACACCACTTGCATGCCTGGTGCCTGAGGGGCCAGAGGCGGGGCCTTAGATCTGAAGTTACAGGTAGCTGTGAACAGTCATGTGGGTGCTAGGAATCAAACCTAGGTCCTTTAGGGGAGTAATCAGTATTTTCTTGATTGCCACCATTCTGACTGAGGTGAGAGGGAATATTTATGTATTTTAATTTACATTTCTATGATGGCTATTGAAGTTGAACTTTTTTTCAAATATTCATTAGCCATTTGTGCTTCATGCTTTAAGAATTGCCTGTTTGGACCGGGCTGTGGTGGCGCACGCCTATAATCCCAGCACTTGGGAGGCAGAGGCAGGCAGAATTTCTGAGTTCGAGGCCAGCCTGGTCTACAGAGTGAGTTCCAGGACAGCCAGGGCTATACAGAGAAACCCTGTCTCGAAAACAAAACAAACAAACAAACAAAAAATGCTGCCACAGGCCATTTTCAATGTCCATATCAAACTTCTGTCCTGATGCCAGTCTGTCCTAGGTGGGACTTTGTTCTACCTGACCTATGTGTCAGGTTTACAGCTGTAGCTGTTTCGCACCCATAAACAATGAGTACAAAAGCCATTAGCAGTAGCCCATGACCATGTCATGGTGACTAACTGGGTCCCTGTGCCAATGGAGAAGTAAGAATTGAAAATGCTCCCTGATTTCAAACCTTCGAGGCAGAAGATCGATGAGGTCAATTTAGATTGGGAGCTTTGGGAGTGTCTTAGTCAGGGTTTTTATTCTTGCACAAACATCATGGCCATGAAGCATGTTGGGGAGGAAAGGGTTTATTTGGCTTACTTCCATATTGCTGTTTATCACCAAGGAAGTCAGGACTGGAACTCAAGCAGGTCAGGAAGCAGGAGCTGATGCAGAGGCCATGGAGGGATGTTCCTTACTGGCTTGCTTCCCCTGGCTTGCTCAGCCTGCTCTCTTATAGAACTCAAGACTTCCAGCCCAGGGATAGCACCACCCACAAGGGGCCCTACCCCCTTGATCACTAATTGAGAAAATGCCTCAAAGCTGGATCTCGTGGAAGCACTTCCCCAACTGAAGCTCCCTTCTCTGTGATAAGGCCAACCTGTGTCAAGTTGACACACAAAACTAGCCAGTACAGGGAGCAACCTTTGTGGGACAGCAGAGCAAATCTGGAGAGCTTAGGGACATTCCTATAGATGTGACTGCTGAATCTGTGTAGAGGGAAAAGAGCAGAACCAGAGACGTTCTCAGGAGAGACATAAGTAAACTCTCAGACTGTTCCCTCTCAGGTCCCAGATAGCATTCATTCTAGCCCTGTCCTGCTAGTTGATTACCACCAGTAATCAACTCTGGACCTTTTCACACGTATCTTGGATTCTTTACTAATTTTATTTTTTTGTAGTTAGCAAGTTTTTAAGACTTGTGTTCTTCTGTCTGGAGAGCTGCCTCGGGGATTAAGGCCCTTGGTTGTTGCTTTTGCTGAGGGCTCTGGTTAGTCTTAACACTCACATCACACATGTGCTCATAGCTGCCTACAACTCCTTGTCCGGGGATGTGAGATCCTCTTCTGGCCCCCAGGGGACCTCCAGGCAAATGGCATGCACATATAGATTTTAATAAGAGATTTGTATTCTTGATTTTTAAAATTTTTAAAAATATTTTTATGTATAGGGGTGTTTCGAGGCTGGGCGGTGGTGGCACACGCCTTTAATCCCAGCACTTGGGAGGCAGAGGCAGGCAGATTTCTGAGTTCGAGGCCAGCCTGGTCTACAGAGTGAGTTCCAGGACAGCCAGTGCTACACAGAGACACCCTGTCTCAAAATAAAAAAAAGGGGAGGGTGTTTCGCCTGCATGTATATATTTGTGTACCATTTCTTTTTTTTCTTTTCTTTTTTTTTTTAAATATGGAACACTCACGAATTTGCATGTCATCCTTGCGCAGGGGCCATGCTAATCTTCTCTGTACCATTCCAATTTTAGTATATGTGCTGTCGAAGCGAGCACTTGTGTACCATTTCAAGTCTAGTGCCGGCAGAAGCCAGAAAGATGGTGTTGGGTCCTCTGGAACTGGAGTTATAGAGAGTTGTTAATCACAACTTAGTTGCTGGGAATAGAACCTGAGGCCACTAGAAGAGTAGTAAATCAAGTGCTCTTAACCACTGGAGCATCTCTCTAGCCATCTCCTCCTTCCCTACTTTCATTCCTTCCTCTTAAGATAGAAAGCAGCCCAGGCTGGCCTCAGATGCTCTCTGTAGAGGATGATCTTGAACTTCTCTGCTCCTCCTACAGTTATCTTCCAAGTGCTGAGATTATAGGCATAAACTGTCAAACCTGGCTTATGTGCTTCTGGGGATCAACCCCAAGGCTTTATGCCAGGTAAGCACTCTAGCAACTGAGCTATGTCTTAGACCTCAAAAGTATTTTTCTGTACAAAACTGAAACCATCGCCAACAAAAACCACAGCAGAAACAAATACTTCCCTTCTGAAGTTCACTATAATGAGAAGCAGAGGAAATCTTTAAAATGTGAATGAACAAGAACAAAGCAAGCCTCAAAGGAGACGGAACCAATAAAACACTTGTGGATTTGAACACAGTTCATGGACAGATCGTGTGTCCGGCATGTGTCAGGCCTAAGTTCAATTCCCAACACTGAAAAAGTGGACAGTCACTGGCAACTGACCTATAAGACATGAGAAAACCAAGTCCTGTCAGCTGTGGACAAATTGAAAAGCAGTCATTCATACCACACAACCCCCGAGAGGCCTGGATTTGGAGGCACCAGGTAACACCTGAATCATGTTAGGCTGATTAAACATCTGTTGGAGAAGCAGTACACCACCACCTGGTTCCTCACTGTCCTTCAGGAGTAACTGTACTTTTTGCACCCAGAAAAAGGCACTTGGCTTCTGGGAAATTTTAAGGACTAAATAGGGTTTCTGGGCTGGGAACCATGTGTCACAGATCAGTGCTCCTGTACCTTTGTGGAAGCTGGAAGTTTAAGTAGGATGTTGTATACTGAGTAAAGATCCCTACATCACATCTCTCTTCTTCCCTCAGCAAGCAGAACCGTGCATTCAGATTTTTTCTGTCTCGGCAGGAAATTAGAAGAAACTTTTCCAGGAAATTTGATCAAGCAAGGGGGAGAAAAATTCCTACAGCTGCTAACATCAGAGGCTTCCCAAGGAATTGGACCAGTCAAATTAGTCTAGAGTGAAATGGCAAGAACATGTGCTCCACATATACAAAGGAGGGTCCAGAGAGCCCTTCCGTGTCCCATTCTTAACTATGTCAGTAGACGGACAGTCCCCAGAATGCTGGCCATATAAGAGGCCTGGAAAGCAACTGCACAGATGGGAGTGGGTCAAAGGCCCTGGGAGAGAGCTCTTCAGATTGATGCAACTGATGGAATGCCTACCGAATTTGAACATATTGAGAGATTTATACTACTCTGGGGAGCTGGAGGAGGGTGGGGCTGAATTAGAAATAAGCACATTAGAAGACCAGGCAAATGACAAGCATACCTTTACTAATTCTAGAGATTAAAATGAGTTCTGCAGGAAAGGGAATGCAGCGCACTGGGATGGTTGGAAGGTTGGGGGACACACGAGGTGAAGTTAGTAGTCTGTGAAAAACCATCTTCACTTTTCATATTAAGAGCCAGGGTCTGGGACTCAGAGGTAGAGGGGCTTGCTTAGCATGTGCAAAGCCCTGAGTTCGATTCCCAGCAAAGAGGAAACAAGAAAAACAACAACAAAAACCTACCAAAAAACCCAAAACCCCAGAGTTGCAGTGGACTGTGGGGTAGCTTAGTGGGTAAAGGTGCTTGCTGCCAAGGGTGATGACCTGAGTTCAATCCCTGGGGCAAAGCGATAACCATCCTCCAAGCGTGTGCTCCGCCACATGCACAACCCCTTCCCAAAAATATACAAATAGAACTTGTGCAAAACAAAAGTAAAGAAAACTCCCCCATAGATACCAGGAACAATAGGGTCTCATGTACCTCAGGCTAGACCTCAGTACCACTATCCAGTTTATGAGTATGCTTGGCCCACTGGAATTGGCACTATTAGGAGGCGAGGTTTTGTTGGAACAGGTATAGCTTTGTTAGAGGAAGTGCATCACTTGGCGGGGGTGGGGGGATGGGGTGGGGAGGGTGGGCAGTGGGCTTTGAGGTCCTATGCTTAAGCTCCACCCAGGGCAGAAGGGAACTTCCTCCTGGCTGCCTGCTGAATGCAGTCTCCTCCTGGCTACCTTCAGATCAAGATGTAAGGCTCTCACCTCCAGGGCTGGAGAGATGGAGAGATGGCTCAGCAGTTAAGAGCACTGATTGCTCTTCCAGAGGTCCTGAGTTCAATTCCCAGCAACCACATGGTGGCTTAAAACCATGTATAATAGGATCTGATGCCCTCTTCTGGTGTGTCTGAAGACAGCTACAGTGTACTCACATACATAAAATAAATAAATCTTTCAAGTGGGGCTGACCGGAGTGAGCAGAAATCCTAAATTCAATTCTTAACAAACATGAAGGCTCACAACCATCTCTACAGCTACAATGTACTCATATATACATAAAATAAATAAATAATAAATAAATCTTAAAAAAAAAAAACCCAACAACTCTCTCCTCTAGCACCTTCCTGCATGATGCTTCCCGCCATGATGATAATGGACTGAACCTCTGAAATTTTAAGCCAACCACAATTAAATGTTTTCCCTTATAAGAGTTGCTCTGGTCATGGTGTCTCTTCACAGCAATGAAATCCTTTTGAACCCACAGCTTTCTACCAATGGAGCCCTACTTTTCTAGCAGATTCCCCTTTAAATTAGTCTTCTAGAGTTATCGCCTATAGTTTGAAATGGAAAGAATGTTAGCTACATGGCTCTTTGGCTCATCACTTACCCCTCTCCCACCCAACCCACACTCCCAGACAGGGTTTCTCTGTGTAGTCTTGGCTCTCCTGGAACTTGCTTTATAGACCAGGCAGGCTTCAAACTCACAAAGATCAGTCTGCCTTCACCTCTCAAGTGCTGGGAAATGGTGTGTGTCACCAGGGCCCACTGGCTCATCACTTATCATCTCTGGGTGACAGGCTATTCCCCCAGGTCTCTGTTCCTTTGATTCTTTGTAACCTCAGCGGTTAATCCTTTTTCTTCTCTCTACACCTTACCCAACCTTCCTACAAGTATCCGCCACACCCATTTATCAGATTTCCTTTGAATGTGTGGGTTGGGTTGTGTCATGGTCTGAATCATGTCACCAGGAAGATACCTGTCTGGGTGCCCCTGAGGGAAGAGCTCTGCATTTCTACTATTTAGACATATCCTATGTCTCCTCAATTTTTGACTTACAATTTTATTCTCCCTTACTTTTTCCTCCTTCCCTCCCTTTCTTCTTCCTTCCTTCCCTCTGTTTTTTGACAGGTTTTCTTGTGGCTCATATACCAGTGCTGGCTTTATTCATTGCTAGGTATCAAACCTAGGGCCTCATGGCTGCTAAGTAAGCATTCTACTAACCAAGATACATCCTCGGGTCCAAAGGATGTTATCAATGCCATTTTCTGCTTGATATTTTCCTCCAATATGGAGAATTGAGCCTAGGGTCTTGTACATACTAGACATGCTCTCTGCCAATTAGCTATAGTCCCTGCCTACTTAGATTGACCGTTTTATTGGTTTACACTTTCAGGTGTAAATTGACTTAATTCTGGTGAAGGCTGTCAAAAGATCTCTCTATTATAGCCAGGCTGATCCCAAGTGCTGGAGTTACAGATGTGTGCCATCATTAGTGGCTTCCAAATTGATATATATATATATATATATATATATATATATATATATAACTTTAAATCTTTGTCCTACCTTCCCCATAGACAAATTTGAACTTTACACAACCAATAAAATATAAATAATAGTAATTAGAAAATAAAACCAGCTGGGCAGTGGTGGCACACGCCTTTAATCCCAGCGCTTGGGAGGC